>CM076720.1:633998-767165 GCA_038501795.1 Pseudopleuronectes americanus
ATGGAAACACATACAATCGAACACTTCCTGAATGTCTGTTCTCGTCTCCCTCCTCTCGTCTTCCTCCCTCAGCCCCTCCAGGTTAATAGCTCTAAATAAAGGCCGGTCAGGATTTGGCCGGTGCTCAGGAGCAGTTGAACCAGAGGAACAATCCCGTCCTTTCATTAATGAAATTACCTCCTGCCCTCACCTGGCCAGGCCCAGGCAGCAGAGACAGACTGATGTTTATATCCGTGCACTCACATTTACCCAGCGCTCTGATGTGGACGTACAAATATACATTTACTGGCACAGACTCACTTTCCCCACGAATCTACAGGAGGAACTGTGATTCTCAAATTCTGACAGAAAAAGAGATTCAGTAAATTGACGGTTTGGGGATTTTCTGGAGGGTTTGTTTTCATGTGTCATCACATCTATTCCAGGTTTCCACTGACGGGATTTCATTACCTCTGATAAGGAGGTTACACTTTCACCCCGGTTCGTTTGTTTGATTACACAAAAGCTACATTTCCAGGAAACTCTGTGAAAGATGGAACACGGGCCAAGAAAGAACCGGTACAGTTTAGGATGGATCCACGAGTTTACTGTTGTTCATGGATTATGATTTAAAAAATAATCAGGCATAGTTAAGGGACTTATTTCTATGAGTGTGACCAATATAAATAAAAATCTGGATCTCGTGGACTTAAATGTGGTTTCAACAGCTGTGCAGAAATACATTTTGCTGCAGAGTAGTTATTGTATTCTGTAATATTGACGGATGTTTGCTGAGGTTTGGATTTCTGTTTTGGATTTCGTTTTCCCGGTAATAACTTTATCTGTTCTGTAACTGTGTTAAGGCCTTGTAGTTTAAATTGAATTAAAAGGTTTTATTGGCCCTGGTTGTAAAAAAGTGTGTCCTCTGCTTCAGCCGCTACACAAAGGAGGCGACTGGAAACAGGACAAGATGCTGAATGTCCCTTTGTACAAGGAAGGTCCTCCCAACTAGAAGGATGATGAACTGCAAACCAGCAGCAGATGTCAAGGATCATAGGTTCAGATCACGAGCTGTGTCCCTGTGACAGTCACCGATTCAGATTTTTGGAGTTTAAAAGCGACATCTCTTTTCAGAACCACTGTCCCTGCTCCTCCAGACGATCTGCACCCCCCACTGTCAGCCGGCCTGTTTCTCTGGTAGAAGCATCGTCAGGGATATTTTGCACTTTTTCCTGTTGGGATTTTGTGCCGCAGACAAAAGGGTCTCGGCTCGGTGTGAGATCTGCGCTGGAGTTTGGCAGCTGAGGCGATGAGGTCTGAACGCCCCGGGGCCACGGAGCAGATAACGAGTGGACAGCAGTGTGGACTCTTTGATTAGAGGGCCACAGTCTCTGGAAGGGGTCGTTGTCATGTCGGGAGCTGGGATTAGTGAGGTGACAGTTTGTGTGGGTGTGTGTGTGTGTGGGGGGGGGGTGCAGAGCAATTAGGCCCCAGGTTACATCTGCCATTCTGCACCACTGACTCCAGCACAGTGCGGGAAAAGTACGTAGCACCTTTTACTGACTGAATAATCAACGCTTTATAAGTTATAATGCACAAATAACACGTTTACCTTGGTTATTGTAAAAAGATTCCTCGTCGGGTCCTGAAACCTGAAGCTGTAAAGTTTCCCCCCAGATCCTCAGTGAATATTAAAGAGATGCCGGCTGCAACCAAGCCTGTGGACATGAGGTCCAAGGGTCCAGGTCTAGATCAGGAAGCTGTCCAGGACCAGGTCGGCATTTTACAAACAGATCCAGGATGCAAAAATATCCAAATTCCAAACAGGGCACAATACTTATAAAGATATTTGATGAAAAAAAGGTCAAGAAAAGAAAAGAGTTATTCCAGAGTGAATCAACACCTCCAGGTTTAATCAGTGGCAATATTCCCAGTGGTTCCCCGGAGTGGCAGAGCCTCATGGGAAGAGTTCCCTGCATCCATCGGACTGAATGAACTGAGAGTTCAGGTGAGGAGGAGGAGGAGGGGGTGGAGGAGGAGGAAGAGGAGGGGGAGGAGTCGGGGGTGTTGCTGAATGATGGTTTTGAGTCGGGACAGAGGAGGGAGGGGAAGCAGGGAGGGGGGGGGTGAAGGAAGATAGAAGATGTTAGGAAACAGGTCATGAAGGAGAAAGATGGATGACACGTCTCCAGTTCCTTCTACTTTCCAGGAATGAAGCCAAAACCTCCTGGACAGACGGACTAGCCATGTTGTATAATTAGTGTGAATCAAGATGGACGACATGACGGCTCCCAAAAGTGAAGCCAAATCATCTTGATCGCCTCCTGGTGGCTGGCTGCACTTAGGGACATAAACCCCGCCTCCTCCATGTTAGCAGATGGGACAAAGACCAAACTAAGAAGTTAATATACGAAAAATAAATGACAGCTGAGACTGGTTCATGTTTTTAGTATAAATCTAAATTATTTCCATGTTTGATTTTGGGTTAATCCGAAAGTATTCAGATTAGATTAGATTTTTTGTAATCCAATGGATTAGCTCGCGCATTCTTAAACAGTAAGTGATGATGTCATCATGGTCCAATGGCGTTGACTAGTCCCGAGCCGTTTGAACGCCGCCCTCTAGTGGCGAACTCAAAGATTCAGAACTGTTAGAGGACATGGAAGATAATTTTTAATTAGATGGTGAGTTAATATCTTGAACTTTTAGTCATATAGTAATTTCCGGCAGTTGTGGAGAAAATCAAAGTTCAGACGGACGGAGCTAATGATTCGCTGATCTGAGAGCTGCCATAGAACCCTGGTCAAACCAGGGCAGGAGATAAAGAGGGACAATCTTTTTGGCTTATGGCAAAATGTCTCATTTATTCGAGGGAGAAAAGAGACGATGGCTGGTTTTAATCTTCATCACTTCACCTGATGCAGCCTGACAAACCTCAGCCACCAGACCTCCTCCTCTTCCTCAGGCCGGTCCAGCTCGGCAGTGAAGCCACGGAAAAAACAAACAGCCCGAGCATTTTCCTCCAGAGACGCCAGCAGACGACAAACAGCCGCAGCCGAGGAGCTCGTTTCCCAACCGTCACCGTCCAAGAGCAGCACATGGAGGAGACGCCAGAGGCAACACAGGCTCAATAGAGACACACACACACACACACACACACACAGACACACACACACACTCCTATTCTCCAGGTTTTACACCATCCATCAGCAGCAGTTTTCTTTACCTTCTTCAGTCTCGTTACAGATCGTTAAACTTAAGAAGGTAGATTTTCTTTTCCTCACGCTCTCGTCTAACTCAAAGGTCACTTATTACAGATTTAGTCAAACTTTCCGTTCGTCCCTCCTGAGCACGTTCGTCTCTGGGTGAATAGTTTCATTCATTCTCTTTTCCCCCAACCGTCACCTCATCCTGCAGCTTTACTCACATTTCAACCTAATCTTCACTAAATCTCATCAGATCTTAATTTTAAACCTATTGTACAGATTTCGTCTCTTAGTGTAAAGCATGTAATGAAAGGCTTTACCTTCCTGAGCCAGTGGACCCTCGGTCTCGGTCTCCCCTCAGATCTCCGTCAGCCTGGTGCGTCCGTCCAGCCCTCTCCCCTCCTCAGCACAGCACGCTCCTTGTTCCCTCCTTCCACCGGCTCACACTACATCTTTATTCCAGCTTGCCTAATTCAGGAGATGCCACATACAAATATACAGCCGGCAGCTTAAACCACCACCCTTCGACCACTTCTCAGGGCCGGCCTCCTCGCCGCCTGCTCCTCCTCCTCGGCCGCTGCCTCCTCCCTCGGTCCACCAGGACTGTCCCTGGGGCATGAAGCCCCCCCCGGCCTGTGATGTGATCAGAGGTGCTCAGCCAGCAGCTGATGCTGGATCAGATTTAAGTCTGTAGATTACAGGTTGGCGGCAGCGGCTCGCCTGCTCTCCAGCTCCGGTGCTCTCCATCCCGGCTCCTGATTTCCACCATGCGCCCGGGGTCACCGGCAGTGAAGGAGAAGATGGAGGACCAGATCAGGCCGAGCTTGATCCCGTCCTCGTCCCTGAAGTGCGGTTTCCTCTTTGTCCCCCGCAGTGAACCGTCCCCAGGTCTGGAGCTGCCTCTCCTCCTCTGTGCTGTGCTGCAGTGTCAGCAGCGCTCTGCATTGGAGTCTTAAATCCTTCTCTCCCTCTCTCCTCGCTCGGCTGGCCGGTCGGGCATATCCAACCCTGCTGAGCTGCTCCTCCACACCTCCTCTCCCTGTCTCCTTTAACCCCCCCTTTCTCCTCGCTCCCCTCCTCTCCCTCAGCACCCCACTTAGCTCCCTATCTCTCTGCAATGCAACCGGCAGCCTCCCAACAAGCCCGGGGACTGTTTGACCGGAGCCCCCCTCTCCTCCTCCTCTCCCCGGCTCAAAGCATCCTTTATGGGCTTATTTACCTTCCCTCCCTCCCTCTCCTCCCTCTCCTCCCCGGCTGAGCTGCTGACATCCTGCAGGTTCCACGGCCGTGCCGAGCTGGCAGCCTGAGACGAATCGCAGAACGCCGCTGGGAATCGATACGCGGCTGCCAGAGCCACTCAGACACATTTCATTGAAGTCAGGTAATAAAAAGCACGTCACTCAAAACAAAAAGCTCTCAGGAGGAAACGAGGCTGAAGACGCTTGAAGTCTCCTCCACGTTCTCCTCTGTGACTCGCTGGCGGGCCGTGACCTCTCAGGGCTTCGGCACACGGCCAGACCTTTCACACCCCAGAGCAGGAAAGATGCTAAACTGCTGCACATTTCCCATGATGCAACATGATTTTTAAAATAGAAATACATTTTAACGTCTTTGCCAGGTGAGGTCAGAGGCCGACAGGAGTCAAAGCTCATATCTCCCAAATCTCCATGATACGTTATTGATAACAGAGAATTTCTAACAAAGGGAGAGAACTCACTCTCTCGTAACCTCCAGGGGGCGCTCTCTCAAGGTAGCTCCCGAATGACTGGGCTGAAGGAGGCGGCCCCTGATTTGAGACACTGTAAATAAAGATGGACGAAATCTCCAAAAGTGAAGCCAAAGGCCCCCTGGTGGCTGGCTACAGTATAGGTCATAAAGCCCCACTTTCTCCATGTTAACAGATGGGACCTATCTGGGATGTTTCTGGACAGTGGGAGGAAGTGGAGACACAATGAGGGAACTTTGTGACTTTTAAGATGATGAACCTGTCATTTAACTTTGTGCATGTTTATCATACTTGATATAGATCCATCAACATTAAGCTTTTAAACCAACTTCTACAAAGTTTGATATAATTAAATGTAACGTTAATTAACTCTGTGATGCCCAAACATGTCTTAAAGTTAAAAACATCCCTCAAGGTTATTTTAAGCTTCACTGATGGAAACACGTACCACAGCGTTCTGTGTAAACTCAGGTGGGACCGAGGAGTCTTAGCTGCGTCGTGGCCTGAATCTGCCACCGTGAGGAAGGAGCCTGCGTCTGTGGCGTCCTGCCGCGGTGACACCGTGACTCTGTGCTGGAGAGAATATTCCTGGAGTGTAAAGAAGCTGGAGCTCCCTGTGTTTGCTTGTTCACACAGAGGCAGAGACCACAGAGAAGGTCAGGATTCATACACACGAGCCGATCGCCCGATGGAGGAGACAAAAGAAGGAATGTCTCGTTCCTTTGAGTCGACCCTGAGCTCCGCTCTGTTCAAACCTTCCTGGAGAACATTTGACCTTGTTGACACAGCAAAGGTCAACTCTTATAGATTCACTTCATCCACAGCTGGCCACCACCTTTTCACATGGTTTCCCTCTGTGACCAAGGCTCCGTTATGTGGACCAACTTTAAAATGTAAAATCCGGGGACTGCCCCTTTAAACTTGAAATGCCACTGAAGTGAGATGTTTCATTGGAACGGAGCTGTTTTTATTGACCTCAGGTGACACCGCTCTTCACCTGTCGTCCTGTTAAGTTGACGCGTGATCACAGTTTGAAAAATACACATCATAGGTGTGAAGGTGAGCAAGAACGAATGTCTTCAATACGCTTTTTATATATACATACACTTCTAATAATAATAATAGAAAGCAGAGTATGTGTTCAAAGCTTTAATGTGGTGGTTGTGGTGGTACAGTGGAACATGAGGGTGCAGACTCACTGGTCCTGACGGTCAGTTAACACCGTGTCTGCAGGATTTCACTGCTGCTCTGTGTCCACAAGGTCCACCTCTCACGTGGAGGCAGAACCGGAGCCGCCACATAAATATAAAAATCCTCCGTGGGGTCAAACTGCGGACGGGTTAAAAACGTCAGTTCTACGGTAAGACGACAATCTTCTTCTCCAGCTTCTGCTCGGGGAAGATGAACCTCCTCATCACGTCATCGAGCTCCTCCAGCGCCAGCTGAGCGTGCAGCACCGTGACGTCATCCGGGTCCGAGCGCAGAACCCACTTCAGAGCTCGGTACAGATCCAACAGAACCTCGCTGAGAACCTGCGGAGACAGAGAGGGGACGTTATGGAACAAGTGAGGGATGATTTACTTCTACACATTCACATCATAGATGATAAAATAAGACCTCAGTCGATCCTTAAATGCTGTTTTTTAACTTTCACAAATCAACACAACTCAAAAATGTTTGAGTTTATGACTTGAAATGAATGAATTGATTCCCTGACTCCTCCTCAGTTCTCTCCTCCACCTCCTCCACCTCGTGTCTTTGTGCTCACACCGCCTCTCCCTGTCATCTGCTCTCACTCATTAGCCTCGTACAGATGTTGGTGCCGTCCTTCTCCAGCTGTTCCAGTAATGACAGGGATGTGACTGGGACCAGCAGCTGGACACATGAGCGTCGTCGTGGCAGCGACTCAGGAGCCTCATCACACTCGAGCAAAGCTTCACTAGATGTTTGTCTATTTGATGTTTAGTCTTTTAATCGCCCGAAATCAAACCAGGATCAGGAAGTTGTGTTGTATTGTATTACTACGCTATATGACGTCATTACTGGACTTCATGGTGACATCTTTACTACCACATGATAATAAACTTCATATTTTATATGTTATATTTATATATTTTAATTTATAATCCTGCAGAAATACCTGGAGTTTAAAAAAAATATATATACTTAAGGTCATTTTCTGACGTCTCCATGACTTTTTTTTAAATCTGTCCATGTGTTTGTGTGTTTGTGTATGTGTGTGTGTGTGTGTGTGTACCTGGGTGGTTTTGTGGCTCAGGCCTCGGAGCAGCAGGGCTATAACGTGAACAGCAGCTCTCCTCACCTCTGCCTCCTTCTCCGTCTTTATCAGAGCTGTCAGACACAAGCTCAGCTGTGCAAAACACAAACACACACACGTACACACAACGTCAACACACACACACACACACACACACACACACACACACACACAGATGAATGAGTAACACTGCTTTATACTTGTCTTATGTAGGAGAGTTTGTCACATCTGTCCACACATATAGAAATAGCCTCAGGGGATTTACAGTAAATAAATAAATATTATGATTATTAGAATGGGGGTATTACAGTCTCATGTGATGAGGCAGAGGATGATACCAGGATCCTATTGATCCAAATATTGCAGATAGAAGTTTCCTTTGACTGTGCCCCGTCTCACCTCTTGAGCCAGTGGCCCCAGAGCGTAGTCCAGTTTCTGGCAGAGTTCCCCGAGGTTGGACAGACTGCTGGCCCGGACGCTTTGGTCCGAGTCCCTGGTTCCCTGCAGGAAGACGCCCACCAGAGGACGGCCGAGGTGCGGCGCCAGCTCCCCTGGAGGAGAAAAACCACCTGGTTAGTTCTCAGGCTTAATTATTTATCTGGTTTAAAGTCAACTGGCTTCTCACACATCTCCAGGAGAATATTACTGACTGGTCCTTTAGCTGCGGGAAGGTTTTTTTTATTATGTTTTCAGGTTATGTTCATCAGCAGAGAACTTTACACAGTTTGAAGGAAGACGAGAGAATAAATAACGGAGAATAATTAAAGAGTCAACATGTTGAATTCTCTTTGAACTGTGGGAAGAGAAATAACTCAGACCTCAGATCAGCAGAGAGAGAGAAGACAAAGTTTTCAAACACAAAACAAAAGGCACGAGGTGATTACTGAGACGTGGATCCAGAGAAGCAGCTTCACATTCAGGAGAGTTCGGTCAGATTCAGTTCAACAAGCTGTTTGTGTGCGACACTGTTACACACACAGACACACAAAGCACAGAGCCGACTGCTGCTGAGAGAAGATAACCAGCTGACTGACTGGTGGTAGTAAGACCTGCATGACCCCTGTGTGTTTGAGTGGGTAATTTACAGCCTAACACACACACACACACACACACACACACAGTTGTGTCTCCATGACTTCAGAAGACATTACATTTACTGATGTCGATTTCCAGTAAAAATATAACATGTTTAACCAGTTAACTTAAACCTGAACTTAACTGTGTTAAGAGATTTAGGTCCCACATCAAGAGTAATACCTGGACAACACAAACACACAGGTTTGCTCAGAAATCCTTAGTTCTGTGCATTGACTTCCATTCATTGTGGAAAACCAAACTAAAATCTTATCCCAGTCCAGGACCAGTTCATACCTAACCTTAACCAGTCCAGGACCAGTTCATACCTAACCTTAACCAGTCCAGGACCAGTTCATACCTAACCTTAACCAGTCCAGGACCAGTTCATACCTAACCTTAACCAGTCCAGGACCAGTTCATACTTAACCTTAACCAGTCCAGGACCAGTTCATACCTAACCTTAACCAGTCCAGGACCAGTTCATACTTAACCTTAACCAGTCCAGGACCAGTTCATACTTAACCTTAACACAACCTCTGAAATGACATTTAGCCTCATTAGAACAGGACACTGGTCCCCATGAGGTCTACTGGTCCTGACAAGGTCCCAGTAAAGAACAGAGGAAGATGTTTTACTTGTGTCGGTTTGACACAGCTCACATCAGCGTCTCCACCATCTTGGCTCGATATGAAAACTACAGCCGGTCGCAGCCAAGTGGGGTCAACAACACAAAGCTGGTTGCTACTGGTTGTGACGTAACGCTGCCAGACCAAACCTCAGCTCTCTCTCTCTCTCTGGGGAAAGTCATTCTGTGCACCGACTCTTTTCTTTCAGTGAATCCAGTAAATCCATTTTGCACACTGAAGCAGCTCACAGGGCCGTGAAAGTACAGTCAGCAGCACCTGGGTGCAGAGCACAGCACGGCCAAACATTAAGTTATTCAACATTTACTCCACCAGCCGAGTCCATCAAGAAAACCCTCCTATTTACACATGACAGCCGGGCGAAAGCTAAATCTTTGCCGGCTGGGGGGCTGAAGACAAACACAGGGGCTCTCTGCACGTCTGTGCAGCAAACTGAAGTTCTATCCAATCTCTCAGCGAGGATATAAACCCCCGATTGTCCCAGGGAACTGGTACGATGGCAATCTGGCAGATAAAACCAGACCGGGGAACAGATCCAAATGGGGTTTTCTATCAGGGATAGGTTCTGACACACAGGCTCCTTCTGAACAGAGCTCTGCCTGCAAAACAAGTCGGCACTGTGGCTTTTATAGTTTCATGTGTGGGGGCTGCCGGCTGATATCTGCCCACCACAGAGAAACACACACACGTCAGATAATACAACCACATTCAATGATACAACAGATTCTATCATTCTTACAGAGTTCAACATACAAGGTCAAATATTAGGTTCTTTAGGTCGGATGGGGGCAGTTTTTTAAAAACACTTGACAACCTCCACAGGTCAAAGGTCGGACTCAGCTACATGTCTTACCCATGGCTCTGCTCGCCCTCATCAGGACCTCTCCCACTTTGAGGCGTGTCTCCAGGGAGCGCTCCTGGTCGGAGGTGGGCAGTGAGGGGCCCTGCTGGAAGTCCTGGAGGAGCCTCTCAAGGATCCTCTGAGGAAACAAATCCGCCAACGCAGCCAGACCTGGAGACAGTTCACACTCAGTTTACCTTGCAAAGTAGATTCAAACCGACTTCTTCTGTGGGTCGATTATTAAAAATCAATGTCACCATCACATTTGTCCAGATTCGGTCGTTACTTTACCTTGAATGGCTGAAAGGTAAATGAACGAGTCCTCGTGCTCCAGGTTTTCTAAAAAGAGCTGAAGAAGAAACAAACACTGATTAAATCACCAAACAAGACTTTGTTCCAACCACAGACAGAATGTTTTTATCTTAATGAGATCACACAAATAAAATGACTTTTGGTAAACCCAGGTAAAAAAGACTGTTTATCAAGATGAACAATGATTATCGAGAAATCATCAAATAACTCATTAAAACCAAACTTATCAGAAACACGTGAACAAACATCAGTGAGTGATTCAAACTACCTGACGTCATATTAACCATATTTGAGAAACATGTATTTGATGCGCTCTGTTTTTTGTTGGGTCCATGTCTCATCTACTAACATGGAGGAGGCGCTTTATGACACATGACGAGTTTACAGTCTGGTTTCACCACAGAGGGAATATTCTGCCACAAGACATCAAACACAGCATCAATAAAGATCTTTCCAAAGGAGCAAAAGCAGATCAATATTGAATTCATTAAAAACAATAAGATCAACTATCAAAGGGAATAATCAAAACATGGCCCCCGGGACCACCCCTTTGAGATGTGGGTTCAAGTGAGTGTGTGTCTGTGTGTGTGTGTGTGTGTGTGTGTTGGGGGGGGGAGCTTTGATAGAACTGAAAAGATCAGGCTGGAGTTTCAGATATCAAGGAACTAAACACAACCCTGGCACAAAAGTGAGGAATAAGAAAATCAGTAAAGGTGCAGCTGTATGTGGAAGGTTATCTGAGGTGAACACAGCGTTGTGTGTGTCTGTGTGTGTGTGTTTGTGTGTGTGTGTGATAACAGAGAATAGAAGATGAGCTTTTGTCCTTTCTTGACTGTTCCACCTTAACAAGTCCCTGGAGTAAAGCCCTTGTTCCCTGAGGGAGACGTCCGTCCACCTTATTCATTATACATGTCTGCTCACTATCGCCCGACAGATAAAAACACAACCTTCACTTTCCTGATGCGCACAAACAAAGTGCGACAACAACACAATGTCATGAAGTTGGTGAAGGCTACACAACTGTTATTTCAACCAAGGCTGCATTCAGCACATTATATATTAACATATATGTTTTTAATGTCAACTGATTCACTATTAGCTCAACAAACAAATCATCTGAATGTCACATTTGTGTTTGCCATTGCATTAATTTTCTTTCCTTTACCTTGACCTACTTTAAAAACTTGTGGCTTGATATTTCTCAAATGTTTAAAAGAAGAATTATTTTAAAAAGATAAAACTCATAAACAAGTCACCCACCATGAGCACCTTCTCCTGGGCCTGGACGACCTCTGGGTTCCCACTTTGCACCATCTGGGTCAGGACCCTCAGGGCGAACGCCCTGGTTGGCACCTCCGGGTCACACGCCTCCAGCAGCCAATCAGAGAAGGGCTTGGTCGGAGAGCATGGGACACTGGTGCGTCTGGCTCGTGGAGTTTTTCCAGCTGCAGACCCACCAGCGGACACTGGGTGTGTGATGAGGGGGTTGATCGGTGGATTTCTGTCCTGGGGAGACGAACGTGGTCTCCTACCTGAGTCACTTCCTTCAGTTTGAATTTTTTGCTTTCTCCTAGAAGACACGTTGTTGTTGTTGACTGTTGTTTCAGGTTTCCTGGAGGCCTGGGCAGCAGCAGCAGTGAGACCCTCAGGCCTGATGGACCCGTGAGTGGCGATGACGGCTCTGAGGTTGGATGCCAGCTCCTGGACGACCACGTCGGAGTGATTCTGGGACAGTGTCTCCAGAGGTGAGAGCAACCTGGACATGGAGGAGTAGTCCTCTGCGCCAAGCTGTCAAAAAAAGAAGACGGAGAAGACAGTGAGATTAAAAAACAAAACCTCAATTGTATTTCTTTGTCATAACAACATCTGTGGTAACATCATCTTATGGGTTGTGGTACCTCAGGTCCGGACAGCAGAGTGGCCACCAGACCGATCCCCATGCTCAGAGTCTGACTCTCTATCGGGTTCTCAGGACCCGGCTCATTGACCCGATCCAGACCCACACAGGCCCTTTGGACCAGGTTCACGATGAAGTCCACCACCTGGAGAACAGAAGAACAGACTCAGGGATAGAAATATAACACAGATATGTTTTAAAGGAACTAAGATAAATGAAATTTTCTACAAACATCTAGAGCTTAATGTTAAAGGAATCGAGTATAAGAAATTTTTTCAAAGCTTTTCAGGAAATTCCAAGAAAATATTCGATCCTTGTAAAGACATGAAAAGGTGAAAATAAAACATCATCTCATGAAGTGAGGCCACAAGTATTTCTTTATCGCTACATGGAAAGTGTGTTGACCCTAAAATGCCAGTCAGCCCCAAAGAAAATAGGTTATTTTGGTTTTCAGCGTCATGACTCAACGTGGCTCAATAACTCCCACAGGAACAGACCGATTTAGAAATGTGCAGGAGAAACACGACTGCAGTCCGCAGGAGGACGAGTGGACACGTGAGACACTTCAGGGACGTTTGTCTCAGTTTTAACATGAAAGTGCAATAAACAGCAGTTTGTCCTGAAGCATCTGATCAGTTTAAATGTAAATTCTTAAACAAATCCACCACTGAAAGTGCATTAAGGACAAAGACGCTCACAACAAGGACAGATCTCTTGAGGAGTAGGTTTGGGTTTTACTGCAAATAGAACAGGTTTAACCCTCCTGGTCTTTAAGTGAAAGAAAATGAGTATGGACGTAGCCAAATAACTGTGACCTGCTCTTATATACTTAATCCAAACAGACATCTTAGTGTTTTCATTGGGTTTATCTGCTCCCTGTGTGTGTGTGTGTATGTGTATGTGTGTGTGTGTGTGTGTGTGTGTGTGTGTGTGTGTGTGTGTGTGTGTGATCCTCCTACTCACCTGGTTGGGTTTTCTCAGCAGTGTATTATGCTGCAGAGACTCAACCATCATTGCCAGCACCTGAAGTAAAGCGAGTCTCAGGCTTTGTCTCGCAGCTCGACCCAGCACCTCCTGCTCCACCTGCAGGAGCGTCATGGTGGACACGTCCAGCTCCTCTTCGTCGCTCTTCACCTCGTCTGCAGCAGCCGTCCAACTGGTCAGCTCCTGCAGGAGACGCAAGGACACAATGGAACATAAGCTGAGGTTTACTTTCTCCACGACGTGGACAGAACAAACAGGAACACTGGACAATAGAATACAATTGTACAGTAATATACAATCGAACAAATACCACAACCACAAAATTACCAGAGTTTATCAAACTTCTCAGTCTCAGCAAAAATGTGGAAAAAATAAACACAACGGTTAAATGTAATGAACTAGATTGAATTATGTTCTACCATAATCTGTGTGTGTGTGTGTGTGTGTGTGTTTACCTGCAGCAGCTCCAGGAAGAAGTCTCCAGGTAGATCACTGTCTTTGAGTTCAGCCAACAAATGCATGAGACACTCCAGCCTCCACTGTTCCCCCGACAGCTTCTCATACAGAGCGTCGTCCTCATCGCTGACACAGGACCAGAGAAGAGAAGGACCCAGTCACCACATGAAGCTCTATTAGTGATGATGATGGGACATTATTTATCTCGTGTCCTTCCTGCGTCAGTCACCTGCAGTTCTCTCTCGAGTCGAACCTGGCTCCTCCGTCACTTCCTGGGGTGAAGTAGAAGTCGCTTGCTTCTGTTTTCTGTCCCTGCAGACCTGAGAGCTGCCTCAGAGCGGACAGGGCTTCGGACGCCTCAGTGTGGCTCAGGTACCACAACAGAATGTCCTGGCAGGGGGCGCTGTGGGACACAACACACACTCATTATCGGCCCCATACTTCAGGTCTGATTTTGAATCATGTGCACGTGTCAGCTGAGTGCACGTTGGAAAACGTTACCGGAGGTGTGAGACGTTCTGCTTGGTGAAACAGAAAAGAGTGAAGATAACGGGCAGAACCTCCTCCAGAGCTTTGAGGAGAGACGCTGATGGACTGTTTCCAACCACCCAGATCTGACAGCAACAAGAGACACAAGAACAACACAATGAAGAAGACACAGTGAAGGAAAGTGACACAACATTCACCTACAAACAGTGAAAGTGCTGCGTCCTCCTCCTCCAGATGTTACCAGAGCTCTGACCGCGACTGTGACTTCAACGGACGTCACTGTGTGGTTTGCCTTTGTGTGTCCTCACCTTGTACACATCTTCTACACAACGAGTCAGCTCCCACTCCTCCACAGCAGCAAGGTCACGACTCTCATCTGCAAACACACACACAAACACACACAGTTCAGACCTGCTGGGACCTGACCCTGTTGCTGCTCATCTGCTGGTCCTCTGAGGAGGGGATGATATAAACAACAATTTCTGCCTGATAGGAATTCTACGCACAAACTAGGGCAGACTCGAAGAATGAGATCATGAGGTCAAGCTGCCTCCGTGCTTCAGATTCACGATCAGAACGTTTCCTGTTGAGGTTCACTCAGGGTGACTCACGACCAGTGAGGCTGTTAAATCCCATCTGACCTGAAACACCTCAAGATGCCCCAGGAGGGAAAACTCTATTTTTAAATGAAGCATCTAACACAAAGGGATAAAAAACTGTGAGTTTACTGACTGGAAGCAGTGGTGCAGCGGTGAAGAGGTTGCAGCAGAGGCCTGAGCAAGTACTGATGTGCAAAGCTGGGCTTCTCCTGCACAATGGAGAGCGCCGCCCTGGTGGCCACAAGCTGAAACTGTTGTGCCGCCAGCTTGTCTTTGAAGTGCAGGAGCTGGAGGATCTGCAACCGAACAACGATGACATCAAACACGAGCAGTCGGTCAATCAGACGAGTCGGAAACAAGACGGGAGTTTAACAGCAGAATATTCACATAGGGATGTAAACAGACTGAGGTGTGTGTCTGTGTGGGTGTGTGTGTAGCTGACCTGAGGACAGACTTGTCTGTAGTAACTATCTGCTGAGGTGGACTGTTGAGGGCAGGCCACCAAGATCCTGGCCACACCGTCACACTTCCTCCAGTCTGACTCGCCCCCTAGAGGACAGAAACAGTTTGATTCAAGCTATTAAGACAATGAAACAGTCGAGTTAGAAGGAGCCAAATAAACAATTCATTAAAACTAATCAAACGCTCCTTCACTTTAGTCTCTACCACTCACTGCTAGACCTGGCAGAGAGATTCTAACTGATGACTCACCGGTCCCTCCCTCCAGGACGGCTCTGACCACAGCCTGGACCCCGTTAGGCTGCATCAGGCGCTCAGACAGCAGCTGACCACACAGACGCCTCAGCCAGGCCGGAGCTGATCCCAGAGCTGCTCTGCTGCCTGAACCGCTGGAGCTTCCTGCTGCACCCGACTGGAAGGATGCACAGGAGATATAAGCCGAAAACAACACTAAATACAATTTTACACAATAAGGGGCAGAAACAATGTGCTGCAGTAACTTCTGATAAGACCACATCCCCCCTCACCTGTCTGGGTCCGCCCTGGAGGATCAGCAGCTGCTTGATGACGATCGGCTGGTAGACTTTTCCTAAAAGGCTTTTCAGAGCCTCCCTGCAGGTTCGACGTTCCTCAGCACTGAGCTCCTGCATCTGAAAAGAAGACAAACAAGAAACTTCATGCATCACAAGCATTATCCTTTCAAAAGGAGCAAGGACAAACCCATATCCAGATGTGTTACCTTCTCCTCCTCTGCGCCCCCTCTCTCCCCCCGGTGCGGCTGGTAGCCGAGCTGGCACAGTGCCGCCATCACATCCCCCAGATGCTGCGTGAACACCAGCGTGGCCAAAGATGACAGCTCTGCCAACTGCAACAGGACGTTTGTGGTGGTCAGAAGGCGGCGCCCCCCCTGCTGACACCTCTCCACCACGGACGAGTTTCTCCACCATGGCTCCAAACGCCGAGCGGCAGCTCAGGGGAACGCCCACTCCAGAAGCCAGGTAGGGGCAGAGCCCCAGGGAGACGACAAACTGAAGAGCTGCTCTGAGCGTCTTCTGCTGCGTGACGCTGAGAACATCCGGAGGTAAAGGTGGAGCAAACTCAGGGGTTGGATTTTTGGCCACAGAGGAACTTTTCAGCTTGAAGAGTTTGAGTTCATTAGAAATGTGTCGTGCCAGGGCGAGGAGCAGCAGGAGACACTCCTGCACGAAGCCCCATGTGGAATCTTCTGGATCTGTGGAGAACCACTCCGCCGCTGACATCACCTCCTCCCGCAGCCTCTTCACCTCCTCCAAGCTGCTCTCACTCAGAAGCTGCTGGAGGAGAAGGGATCTGTTGTTCTGCAGCACTGCCAGCAGCGCCTCCTGGTGGGAGGACTGAGCATCACGCACAGACGCCTCTACACACACACAAAGAGTACCACATCATTATCTGTGCATGACCACATCTGCACAGGACTGTTTAGAGTAGATCGTCTTTCTATGCTGTTGACAAGTTGTGTCAGTGTGACTGTCACCACAAAACTTATCAACAACCATTGTTTTTTCTCAGAGGATAATGCACAGACATTCATAAAGGGACTTGCATTAAATAAAAAAATTAATTGGCAAATGGTCTGTATTCTTTAATCGAGTTTTTCTAGTGTTGATTATGACTCAAAACACTTTCCAGTAAAGACACAAATCTATACAGAGCATCTCTGTGCAGCACTGACACACCGGGACGTGTCAGGGTTCAGTGTCTTCACCCACAGCATCTTTCTCCTGAGCCACAGACGCATAGTATAATTATACTTTTACACGTGGCAGCAGGTTTGAGTTCAGGTATCACAAATACAAGATTGTGAACTTTTGTATCACACTTTCCAGTTTGGGTTTCAGAACCATTTCGTCCCTCGCTGATCATGTCACGCAGCTTGAACCTACTTTCATTCTCTGACGAAAAAGAGTAGATCCATAAACCTCATGATGCTCTGGTGACAGAATGGTTTCCCTTTAAAAACACTCTAAGGTTGATTTGATTAGTTATTGAAGCTGCTTCTCGCCTCTCTCTGTATGTTGTTAAACTAGTGTTCAGAGGTAACTTTACTTCGTGTGAACATGTCTGACGTGTTTCTTTAACCGTTTCAATCTTTACTTTATATAATAATTCACAGTTTATGTCTCAATCTCTAAGTTTTGCCATCAACTCACCGTTCAGAGGCTTCGTGAGGACACTGATCGCTGCGAGGAACCCGGAAGTCATTTCTCCATCTCACGCGAGGTTACAGCAATTATTATTGTATATATGTCATTTAATATATCAACTAAACGAGCGTCCATAAAACCTTGGGTGTGATGTAGCGGTTAGCATTAGCTTCAGCGTCTCAAAGTGGCGCTGGAATTCGACGTCATCGTGCATCTTCCTCTGATTGGCTGAGGACACGAGCGCTTTTTCTTTTTAAATCAACTTTATTAACACTGCAGAGAAATTACAATACCAGTAAAGAGAGAATATATGGAGAACTGGAGGAAATTAAACTTAAACGGAACCTAACAAGCTGAAATAAGCGTAGTGTAAATATTAAGGTAAATATTAAGATTTTAAAAACTTTCATCTAGAAATATGATCCATAAAAATGTTTAAGGGTTAGTCAGTGTCAGGTGTTTAAGTTGTTTTTACATAAGTCATTATAAAAATACTTTTTTTAAAGATTAAACTGAAGAAATCTGTGTGTGTGTCCATGATATTTGATAATGTTTGAGTGTTGGTTAAAGTGCTGAGAGTGTGATACTTTATTGATCCTGAAGGAGAGTGGGCATCCAGTAGCAAACAAACAGTTAAAGACCAGAGCATAACAATACATTTATTTTTGTGAAAGTTTGTTAGACATTAGTCTTTCCCTTTCCAACATCTTCATGAAAAGTTAGATTCAGACCTCAGACTAAGTTCAGAACAAAACCCAATACATCTGGATTTGTCCAATTTAGATGTTCACATTAGTTATGTTCACATATCAGAAAACTGTTGAACGTGTGTCAACTTATCAGGGCGGCATTTGAAAGAATTTCATATTACGATTTATGTATTGTGTTTATTAGAGTGAAAAAAAAAGAAACCTGCTCTGAATGTTATCTTTTTTAAAGAAGGATGTTCAGCAAAACGCTCTCCATCATGGTTATGCAGTTTATATAAATCAATCCATGGCCGTTTAACCAGACATGTAGTTTCATGGTGTTTTAATAACCTACAATATTAGAGTTGTGACTTTAAGAATGATCAAAGAAATTAAAACAGTTTTACTAAGCTTCAGTAAAAATTCTGCAGGAAACAGCTTTTTAGTTTTAAACCATTTATTCACGTCAGATCTGCAGCAAACACCCGAGACCTCCAAGGTCAAGACAAGAGTAAGTCAACCGGTCGAAGGCAGATGGAGAATGCAGAAGATACCGAGGAGGTTTACATAGGTCTTGATGTGGCAGAGGCAGCAGAGAGGCAGTCAACCATGGATATCTGAAAAGGTAAAGACAGAGTTAGTCAACTAAAAGCCTGCAGATAAGAGAATATAGTAGATACTGAGTGTTGCAGTTAAACCCCACATTTCCCTTGAGGGTCAGCAGGGCGGCTCTGCCCAGACAGTCTTCTGAGTCTGACACGCATGGGAGGAGCAGGCTCTCCTGGGGTGTAGCGGCTTCGAGAGGTCACTCCTCTTCCTCCATTGTATCTAGAACGAGTGCTGAAGTAGTAAACTGGCTCCAGATCAGACACGTCGCTGAAGAACGGCTCAGGGTTCTCAGCTGCTTCGGCGACAGCATCGAAGGCCTCCTCGGTCACAGCTTCAGCTGCACCGGGGGAGTCGTCAGTGACGGGGAGGAAATCTCCAACCTCAGGCTCACCGTCAGTGTCAGCTGGAACAAAGTCATACGCAAGGGCTGCATAAGACTTACTCCCTGCACCACCATAATTGTAACCTGGAGCAGATGGTTTATAGCCTCCATATCCTCCACCGTCACTGCCAGAATTCCCCCCAAGGCCACTGTACCAGTACCCAGACCGCGGCAGCTGCTTGAATCTTGGGGTATCTCTACCTGATCGTGGGCCTGAGCAGAAACGAAATTTGTCGTGAATTTAGTTTAAAGCAGAATAAAGTTGCTCACAAATACGTAACATTGACTAAAAACGGTTCCTACCCATTCTCACAGGTTCACAGATAACGTGTCCAATGAGAAGAAAGGAAATCCAGATCACCCTGCAGAAACATTTCAGCTTTAGATCACATGTTTTTAACGTAATATTTGTTGAGAGTATTTAACTCACTTCATTCTGCTGCAGAGTAGATTCAGGACACTGTTACAAGCTGATTTCTGTCAACGACCCTGCACACAGACAACATGGGGAACAGCTCAGCCGTCAGTGATGTGGCAGCCATAACAACACATATCAGAAGTAATAGAAAACCTTTTGATACCTGGTGTCCAGGGAGCAGCTTCTGAACGGAACAGTGTCTGTAGCTTCAGACTCATGAGGTTCGATCTGCTTTTATATGTTCAGCAGTGCAGCAGGGCCTGAGGGCTCAGTGGTAACAGCTGTAATCACCAGGCAGCGACTCGTTGAGCTCGTTACAGAGGAAACATGGGGCTCATCGATCAGGAGGCAACACAGATCCCACAGATTGAAACATCATCAGCTGTGTTAAATTACTTTTATGACCTGAGGACTTAATGCTGTGACTCTTTGGCTCACACCAGCATGTCTATCATTAAATTCACCTTTCATAAACACGATTCTCCTTTTCTATAGAGTTTGTCAGTGATTTCATCAAACTGTTGATTTAAGGCACCTCATTGCAAGGCGGCACGGTGGTAGAGTGGTCAGCCTCACAGAAAGGAGGTTCATGGATTTGAATCCCACGATACATAGACTGAATTAGTGGCGGGCTGGTGACCTCTCATGGGTGAAGTCCACCGGTTTAAATACATTTTTATTGTACATAAGTGTTTCCTGTCTCGTATGTAATAATATCCGCCTGGGAAGATATTAATAATAACACACTTTATTTTTATATCACCTTTCATACAAGGAATGCATCTCGCAAAAGTGCTTTACATAAAATGTATATCAAACTTTTTTTTTAAGAAACATAAGAACACATAAAAATGACATTAAACATAGAAGGCAATCAAAATTAAAACAAAGAAGGGATTGGACATTATAATCCAGGAGGTGCAGGTAGTTTTATACTTTATCACTTTAATAATCTGAGGTGCAGGTAGTTTTATACTTTATCACTTTAATAATCTGAGGTGCAGGTAGTTTTATACTTTATCACTTTAATAATCTGAGGTGCAGGTAGTTTTATACTTTATCACTTTATTAATCTGAGGTGCAGGTAGTTTTATACTTTATCACTTTATTAATCTGAGGTGCAGGTAGTTTTATACTTTATCACTTTATTAATCTGAGGTGCAAGTAGTTTTATACTTTATCACTTTAATAATCTGAGGTGCAGGTAGTTTTATACTTTATCACTTTAATAATCTGAGGTGCAGGTAGTTTTATACTTTATCACGCGAGGTTACAGCAATTATTATTGTATATATGTCATTTAATATATCAACTAAACGAGCGTCCATAAAACCTTGGGTGTGATGTAGCGGTTAGCATTAGCTTCAGCGTCTCAAAGTGGCGCTGGAATTCGACGTCATCGTGCATCTTCCTCTGATTGGCTGAGGACACGAGCGCTTTTTCTTTTTAAATCAACTTTATTAACACTGCAGAGAAATTACAATACCAGTAAAGAGAGAATATATGGAGAACTGGAGGAAATTAAACTTAAACTGAACCTAACAAGCTGAAATAAGCGTAGTGTAAATATTAAGGTAAATATTAAGATTTTAAAAACTTTCATCTAGAAATATGATCCATAAAAATGTTTAAGGGTTAGTCAGTGTCAGGTGTTTAAGTTGTTTTTACATAAGTCATTATAAAAATACTTTTTTTAAAGATTAAACTGAAGAAATCTGTGTGTGTGTCCATGATATTTGATAATGTTTGAGTGTTGGTTAAAGTG
Source organism: Pseudopleuronectes americanus (assembly GCA_038501795.1). Classification (NCBI taxonomy): domain Eukaryota; kingdom Metazoa; phylum Chordata; class Actinopteri; order Pleuronectiformes; family Pleuronectidae; genus Pseudopleuronectes; species Pseudopleuronectes americanus. The sequence goes on from CM076720.1 coordinate 654,992, forward strand.
CTGTGAGTGTGATACTTTATTGATCCTGAAGGAGAGTGGGCATCCAGTAGCAAACAAACAGTCAAAGACCAGAGCATAACAATACATTTATTTTTGTGAAAGTTTGTGAGACATTAGTCTTTCCCTTTCCAACATCTTCATGAAAAGTTAGATTCAGACCTCAGACTAAGTTCAGATCAAAACCCAATACATCTGGATTTGTCCAATTTAGATGTTCACATTAGTTATGTTCACATATCAGAAAACTGTTGAACGTGTGTCAACTTATCAGGGCGGCATTTGAAAGAATTTCATATTACGATTTATGTATTGTGTTTATTAGAGTGAAAAAAAAAGAAACCTGCTCTGAATGTTATCTTTTTTAAAGAAGGATGTTCAGCAAAACGCTCTCCATCATGGCTATGCAGTTTATATAAATCAATCCATGGCCGTTTAACCAGACATGTAGTTTCATGGTGTTTTAATAACCTACAATATTAGAGTTGTGACTTTAAGAATGATCAAAGAAATTAAAACAGTTTTACTAAGCTTCAGTAAAAATTCTGCAGGAAACAGCTTTTTAGTTTTAAACCATTTATTCACGTCAGATCTGCAGCAAACACCCGAGACCTCCAAGGTCAAGACAAGAGTAAGTCAACCGGTCGAAGGCAGATGGAGAATGCAGAAGATACCGAGGAGGTTTACATAGGTCTTGATGTGGCAGAGGCAGCAGAGAGGCAGTCAACCATGGATATCTGAAAAGGTAAAGACAGAGTTAGTCAACTAAAAGCCTGCAGATAAGAGAATATAGTAGATACTGAGTGTTGCAGTTAAACCCCACATTTCCCTTGAGGGTGAGCAGGGCGACTCTGCCCAGACAGTCTTCTGAGTCTGACACGCATGGGAGGAGCAGGCTCTCCTGGGGTGTAGCGGCTTTGAGAGGTCACTCCTCTTCCTCGATTGTATCTAGAACGAGTGCTGAAGTAGTAAACTGGCTCCAGATCAGACACGTCGCTGAAGAACGGCTCAGGGTTCTCAGCTGCTTCGGCGACAGCATCGAAGGCCTCCTCGGTCACAGCTTCAGCTGCACCGGGGGAGTCGTCAGTGACGGGGAGGAAATCTCCAACCTCAGGCTCACCGTCAGTGTCAGCTGGAACAAAGTCATACGCAAGGGCTGCATAAGACTTACTCCCTGCACCACCATAATTGTAACCTGGAGCAGATGGTTTATAGCCTCCATATCCTCCACCTCACTGCCAGAATTCCCCCCAAGGCCACTGTACCAGTACCCAGACCGCGGCAGCTGCTTGAATCTTGGGGTATCTCTACCTGATCGTGGGCCTGAGCAGAAACGAAATTTGTCGTGAATTTAGTTTAAAGCAGAATAAAGTTGCTCACAAATATGTAACATTGACTAAAAACGGTTCCTACCCATTCTCACAGGTTCACAGATAACGTGTCCAATGAGAAGAAAGGAAATCCAGATCACCCTGCAGAAACATTTCAGCTTTAGATCACACGTTTTTAACGTAATATTTGTTGAGAGTATTTAACTCACTTCATTCTGCTGCAGAGTAGATTCAGGACACTGTTACAAGCTGATTTCTGTCAACGACCCTGCACACAGACAACATGGGGAACAGCTCAGCCGTCAGTGATGTGGCAGCCATAACAACACATATCAGAAGTAATAGAAAACCTTTTGATACCTGGTGTCCAGGGAGCAGCTTCTGAACGGAACAGTGTCTGTAGCTTCAGACTCATGAGGTTCGATCTGCTTTTATATGTTCAGCAGTGCAGCAGGGCCTGAGGGCTCAGTGGTAACAGCTGTAATCACCAGGCAGCGACTCGTTGAGCTCGTTACAGAGGAAACATGGGGCTCATCGATCAGGAGGCAACACAGATCCCACAGATTGAAACATCATCAGCTGTGTTAAATTACTTTTATGACCTGAGGACTTAATGCTGTGACTCTTTGGCTCACACCAGCATGTCTATCATTAAATTCACCTTTCATAAACACGATTCTCCTTTTCTATAGAGTTTGTCAGTGATTTCATCAAACTGTTGATTTAAGGCACCTCATTGCAAGGCGGCACGGTGGTAGAGTGGTCAGCCTCACAGAAAGGAGGTTCATGGATTTGAATCCCACGATACATAGACTGAATTAGTGGCGGGCTGGTGACCTCTCATGGGTGAAGTCCACCGGTTTAAATACATTTTTATTGTACATAAGTGTTTCCTGTCTCGTATGTAATAATATCCGCCTGGGAAGATATTAATAATAACACACTTTATTTTTATATCACCTTTCATACAAGGAATGCATCTCGCAAAAGTGCTTTACATAAAATGTATATCAAACTTTTTTTTTAAGAAACATAAGAACACATAAAAATGACATTAAACATAGAAGGCAATCAAAATTAAAACAAAGAAGGGATTGGACATTATAATCCAGGAGGTGCAGGTAGTTTTATACTTTATCACTTTATTAATCTGAGGTGCAGGTAGTTTTATACTTTATCACTTTAATAATCTGAGGTGCAGGTAGTTTTATACTTTATCACTTTAATAATCTGAGGTGCAGGTAGTTTTATACTTTATCACTTTATTAATCTGAGGTGCAGGTAGTTTTATACTTTATCACTTTATTAATCTGAGGTGCAGGTAGTTTTATACTTTATCACTTTAATAATCTGAGGTGCAGGTAGTTTTATACTTTATCACGCGAGGTTACAGCAATTATTATTGTATATATGTCATTTAATATATCAACTAAACGAGCGTCCATAAAACCTTGGGTGTGATGTAGCGGTTAGCATTAGCTTCAGCGTCTCAAAGTGGCGCTGGAATTCGACGTCATCGTGCATCTTCCTCTGATTGGCTGAGGACACGAGCGCTTTTTCTTTTTAAATCAACTTTATTAACACTGCAGAGAAATTACAATACCAGTAAAGAGAGAATATATGGAGAACTGGAGGAAATTAAACTTAAACTGAACCTAACAAGCTGAAATAAGCGTAGTGTAAATATTAAGGTAAATATTAAGATTTTAAAAACTTTCATCTAGAAATATGATCCATAAAAATGTTTAAGGGTTAGTCAGTGTCAGGTGTTTAAGTTGTTTTTACATAAGTCATTATAAAAATACTTTTTTTAAAGATTAAACTGAAGAAATCTGTGTGTGTGTCCATGATATTTGATAATGTTTGAGTGTTGGTTAAAGTGCTGTGAGTGTGATACTTTATTGATCCTGAAGGAGAGTGGGCATCCAGTAGCAAACAAACAGTCAAAGACCAGAGCATAACAATACATTTATTTTTGTGAAAGTTTGTCAGACATTAGTCTTTCCCTTTCCAACATCTTCATGAAAAGTTAGATTCAGACCTCAGACTAAGTTCAGATCAAAACCCAATACATCTGGATTTGTCCAATTTAGATGTTCACATTAGTTATGTTCACATATCAGAAAACTGTTGAACGTGTGTCAACTTATCAGGGCGGCATTTGAAAGAATTTCATATTACGATTTATGTATTGTGTTTATTAGAGTGAAAAAAAAAGAAACCTGCTCTGAATGTTATCTTTTTTAAAGAAGGATGTTCAGCAAAACGCTCTCCATCATGGCTATGCAGTTTATATAAATCAATCCATGGCCGTTTAACCAGACATGTAGTTTCATGGTGTTTTAATAACCTACAATATTAGAGTTGTGACTTTAAGAATGATCAAAGAAATTAAAACAGTTTTACTAAGCTTCAGTAAAAATTCTGCAGGAAACAGCTTTTTAGTTTTAAACCATTTATTCACGTCAGATCTGCAGCAAACACCCGAGACCTCCAAGGTCAAGACAAGAGTAAGTCAACCGGTCGAAGGCAGATGGAGAATGCAGAAGATACCGAGGAGGTTTACATAGGTCTTGATGTGGCAGAGGCAGCAGAGAGGCAGTCAACCATGGATATCTGAAAAGGTAAAGACAGAGTTAGTCAACTAAAAGCCTGCAGATAAGAGAATATAGTAGATACTGAGTGTTGCAGTTAAACCCCACATTTCCCTTGAGGGTCAGCAGGGCGGCTCTGCCCAGACAGTCTTCTGAGTCTGACACGCATGGGAGGAGCAGGCTCTCCTGGGGTGTAGCGGCTTTGAGAGGTCACTCCTCTTCCTCGATTGTATCTAGAACGAGTGCTGAAGTAGTAAACTGGCTCCAGATCAGACACGTCGCTGAAGAACGGCTCAGGGTTCTCAGCTGCTTCGGCGACAGCATCGAAGGCCTCCTCGGTCACAGCTTCAGCTGCACCGGGGGAGTCGTCAGTGACGGGGAGGAAATCTCCAACCTCAGGCTCACCGTCAGTGTCAGCTGGAACAAAGTCATACGCAAGGGCTGCATAAGACTTACTCCCTGCACCACCATAATTGTAACCTGGAGCAGATGGTTTATAGCCTCCATATCCTCCACTGCCAGAATTCCCCCCAAGGCCACTGTACCAGTACCCAGACCGCGGCAGCTGCTTGAATCTTGGGGTATCTCTACCTGACCGTGGGCCTGAGCAGAAACGAAATTTGTCGTGAATTTAGTTTAAAGCAGAATAAAGTTGCTCACAAATATGTAACATTGACTAAAAACGGTTCCTACCCATTCTCACAGGTTCACAGATAACGTGTCCAATGAGAAGAAAGGAAATCCAGATCACCCTGCAGAAACATTTCAGCTTTAGATCACACGTTTTTAACGTAATATTTGTTTAGAGTATTTAACTCACTTCATTCTGCTGCAGTGTAGATTCAGGACACTGTTACAAGCTGATTTCTGTCAACGACCCTGCACACAGACAACATGGGGAACAGCTCAGCCGTCAGTGATGTGGCAGCCATAACAACACATATCAGAAGTAATAGAAAACCTTTTGATACCTGGTGTCCAGGGAGCAGCTTCTGAACGGAACAGTGTCTGTAGCTTCAGACTCATGAGGTTCGATCTGCTTTTATATGTTCAGCAGTGCAGCAGGGCCTGAGGGCTCAGTGGTAACAGCTGTAATCACCAGGCAGCGACTCGTTGAGCTCGTTACAGAGGAAACATGGGGCTCATCGATCAGGAGGCAACACAGATCCCACAGATTGAAACATCATCAGCTGTGGTAAATTACTTTTATGACCTGAGGACTTAATGCTGTGACTCTTTGGCTCACACCAGCATGTCTATCATTAAATTCACCTTTCATAAACACGATTCTCCTTTTCTATAGAGTTTGTCAGTGATTTCATCAAACTGTTGATTTAAGGCACCTCATTGCAAGGCGGCACGGTGGTAGAGTGGTCAGCCTCACAGAAAGGAGGTTCATGGATTTGAATCCCACGATACATAGACTGAATTAGTGGCGGGCTGGTGACCTCTCATGGGTGAAGTCCACCGGTTTAAATACATTTTTATTGTACATAAGTGTTTCCTGTCTCGTATGTAATAATATCCGCCTGGGAAGATATTAATAATAACACACTTTATTTTTATATCACCTTTCATACAAGGAATGCATCTCGCAAAAGTGCTTTACATAAAATGTATATCAAACTTTTTTTTTAAGAAACATAAGAACACATAAAAATGACATTAAACATAGAAGGCAATCAAAATTAAAACAAAGAAGGGATTGGACATTATAATCCAGGAGGTGCAGGTAGTTTTATACTTTATCACTTTATTAATCTGAGGTGCAGGTAGTTTTATACTTTATCACTTTAATAATCTGAGGTGCAGGTAGTTTTATACTTATCACTTTATTAATCTGAGGTGCAGGTAGTTTTATACTTTATCACTTTATTAATCTGAGGTGCAGGTAGTTTTATACTTTATCACTTTAATAATCTGAGGTGCAGGTAGTTTTATACTTTATCACTTTATTAATCTGAGGTGCAGGTAGTTTTATACTTTATCACTTTATTAATCTGAGGTGCAGGTAGTTTTATACTTTATCACTTTATTAATCTGAGGTGCAGGTAGTTTTATACATCATCACTTTAATAATCTGAGGTGCAGGTAGTTTTATACTTTATCACTTTAATAATCTGAGGTGCAGGTAGTTTTATACTTTATCACTTTATTAATATGAGGTGCAGGTAGTTTTACATCTCATAATTTTATTAATCTGAGGTGCAGGTAGATTTATACATCATCACTTTAATAATCTAAGGTGCAGGTAGTTTTATACTTTATCACTTTATTAATCTGAGGTGCAGGTAGTTTTATACTTTATCACTTTAATAATCTGAGGTGCAGGTAGTTTTATACTTTATCACTTTAATAATCTGAGGTGCAGGTAGTTTTATACTTTATCACTTTAATAATTTGAGGTGCAAGTAGTTTTATACTTTATCACTTTAATAATTTGAGGTGCAGGTAGTTTTATACTTTATCACTTTAATAATTTGAGGTGCAGGTAGTTTTATACTTTATCACTTTAATAATTTGAGGTGCAGGTAGTTTTATACTTTATCACTTTATTAATTTGAGGTGCAGGTAGTTTTATACTTTATCACTTTAATAATTTGAGGTGCAGGTAGTTTTATACTTTATCACTTTAATAATTTGAGGTGCAGGTAGTTTTATACTTTATCACTTTAATAATTTGAGGTGCAGGTAGTTTTATACTTTATCACTTTAATAATTTGAGGTGCAGGTAGTTTTATACTTTATCACTTTATTAATCTGAGGTGCAGGTAGTTTTATACTTTATCACTTTATTAATCTGAGGTGCAGGTAGTTTTATACTTTATCACTTTAATAATCTGAGGTGCAGGTAGTTTTATACTTTATCACTTTAATAATCTGAGGTGCAGGTAGTTTTATACTTTATCACTTTATTAATCTGAGGTGCAGGTAGTTTTATATCTCATAACTTTATTAATCTGAGGTGCAGGTAGTTTTATACGTCATCACTTTAATAATCTGAGGTGCAGGTAGTTTTATACATTATCACTTTAATAATCTGAGGTGCAGGTAGTTTTATATCTCATAACTTTATTAATCTGAGGTGCAGGTAGTTTTATACGTCATCACTTTAATAATCTGAGGTGCAGGTAGTTTTATACATTATCACTTTATTAATCTGAGGTGCAGGTAGTTTTATATCTCATAACTTTATTAATCTGAGGTGCAGGTAGTTTTATACGTCATCACTTTAATAATCTGAGGTGCAGGTAGTTTTACATCTCATAACTTTATTAATCTGAGGTGCAGGTAGTTTTATACTTTATCACTTTATTAATCTGAGGTGCAGGTAGTTTTATATCTCATAACTTTATTAATCTGAGGTGCAGGTAGTTTTATACGTCATCACTTTAATAATCTGAGGTGCAGGTAGTTTTATACTTTATCACTTTAATAATTTGAGGTGCAGGTAGTTTTATACTTTATCACTTTATTAATCTGAGGTGCAGGTAGTTTTATACATTATCACTTTATTAATCTGAGGTGCAGGTAGTTTTATATCTCATAACTTTATTAATCTGAGGTGCAGGTAGTTTTATACGTCATCACTTTAATAATCTGAGGTGCAGGTAGTTTTACATCTCATAACTTTATTAATCTGAGGTGCAGGTAGTTTTATACTTTATCACTTTATTAATCTGAGGTGCAGGTAGTTTTATATCTCATAACTTTATTAATCTGAGGTGCAGGTAGTTTTATACGTCATCACTTTAATAATCTGAGGTGCAGGTAGTTTTATACTTTATCACTTTAATAATCTGAGGTGCAGGTAGTTTTATACTTTATCACTTTATTAATCTAAGGTGCAGGTAGTTTTATACTTTATCACTTTATTAATCTAAGGTGCAGGTAGTTTTATACTTTATCACGCGAGGTTACAGCAATTATTATTGTATATATGTCATTTAATATATCAACTAAACGAGCGTCCATAAAACCTTGGGTGTGATGTAGCGGTTAGCATTAGCTTCAGCGTCTCAAAGTGGCGCTGGAATTCGACGTCATCGTGCATCTTCCTCTGATTGGCTGAGGACACGAGCGCTTTTTCTTTTTAAATCAACTTTATTAACACTGCAGAGAAATTACAATACCAGTAAAGAGAGAATATATGGAGAACTGGAGGAAATTAAACTTAAACTGAACCTAACAAGCTGAAATAAGCGTAGTGTAAATATTAAGGTAATTAAGATTTTAAAAACTTTCATCTAGAAATATGATCCATAAAAATGTTTAAGGGTTAGTCAGTGTCAGGTGTTTAAGTTGTTTTTACATAAGTCATTATAAAAATACTTTTTTTAAAGATTAAACTGAAGAAATCTGTGTGTGTGTCCATGATATTTGATAATGTTTGAGTGTTGGTTAAAGTGCTGTGAGTGTGATACTTTATTGATCCTGAAGGAGAGTGGGCATCCAGTAGCAAACAAACAGTCAAAGACCAGAGCATAACAATACATTTATTTTTGTGAAAGTTTGTCAGACATTAGTCTTTCCCTTTCCAACATCTTCATGAAAAGTTAGAGTCAGACCTCAGACTAAGTTCAGATCAAAACCCAATACATCTGGATTTGTCCAATTAGTTATGTTCACATATCAGAAAACTGTTGAACGTGTGTCAACTTATCAGGGCGGCATTTGAAAGAATTTCATATTACGATTTATGTATTGTGTTTATTAGAGTGAAAAAAAAAGAAACCTGCTCTGAATGTTATCTTTTTTAAAGAAGGATGTTCAGCAAAACGCTCTCCATCATGGCTATGCAGTTTATATAAATCAATCCATGGCCGTTTAACCAGACATGTAGTTTCATGGTGGTTTTAATAACCTACAATATTAGAGTTGTGACTTTAAGAATGATCAAAGAAATTAAAACAGTTTTACTAAGCTTCAGTAAAAATTCTGCAGGAAACAGCTTTTTAGTTTTAAACCATTTATTCACGTCAGATCTGCAGCAAACACCCGAGACCTCCAAGGTCAAGACAAGAGTAAGTCAACCGGTCGAAGGCAGATGGAGAATGCAGAAGATACCGAGGAGGTTTACATAGGTCTTGATGTGGCAGAGGCAGCAGAGAGGCAGTCAACCATGGATATCTGAAAAGGTAAAGACAGAGTTAGTCAACTAAAAGCCTGCAGATAAGAGAATATAGTAGATACTGAGTGTTGCAGTTAAACCCCACATTTCCCTTGAGGGTCAGCAGGGCGGCTCTGCCCAGACAGTCTTCTGAGTCTGACACGCATGGGAGGAGCAGGCTCTCCTGGGGTGTAGCGGCTTTGAGAGGTCACTCCTCTTCCTCGATTGTATCTAGAACGAGTGCTGAAGTAGTAAACTGGCTCCAGATCAGACACGTCGCTGAAGAACGGCTCAGGGTTCTCAGCTGCTTCGGCGACAGCATCGAAGGCCTCCTCGGTCACAGCTTCAGCTGCACCGGGGGAGTCGTCAGTGACGGGGAGGAAATCTCCAACCTCAGGCTCACCGTCAGTGTCAGCTGGAACAAAGTCATACGCAAGGGCTGCATAAGACTTACTCCCTGCACCACCATAATTGTAACCTGGAGCAGATGGTTTATAGCCTCCATATCCTCCACCGTCACTGCCAGAATTCCCCCCAAGGCCACTGTACCAGTACCCAGACCACGGCAGCTGCTTGAATCTTGGGGTATCTCTACCTGATCGTGGGCCTGAGCAGAAACGAAATTTGTCGTGAATTTAGTTTAAAGCAGAATAAAGTTGCTCACAAATATGTAACATTGACTAAAAACGGTTCCTACCCATTCTCACAGGTTCACAGATAACGTGTCCAATGAGAAGAAAGGAAATCCAGATCACCCTGCAGAAACATCTCAGCTTTAGATCACATGTTTTTAACGTAATATTTGTTGAGAGTATTTAACTCACTTCATTCTGCTGCAGAGTAGATTCAGGACACTGTTACAAGCTGATTTCTGTCAACGACCCTGCACACAGACAACATGGGGAACAGCTCAGCCGTCAGTGATGTGGCAGCCATAACAACACATATCAGAAGTAATAGAAAACCTTTTGATACCTGGTGTCCAGGGAGCAGCTTCTGAACGGAACAGTGTCTGTAGCTTCAGACTCATGAGGTTCGATCTGCTTTTATATGTTCAGCAGTGCAGCAGGGCCTGAGGGCTCAGTGGTAACAGCTGTAATCACCAGGCAGCGACTCGTTGAGCTCGTTACAGAGGAAACATGGGGCTCATCGATCAGGAGGCAACACAGATCCCACAGATTGAAACATCATCAGCTGTGTTAAATTACTTTTATGACCTGAGGACTTAATGCTGTGACTCTTTGGCTCACACCAGCATGTCTATCATTAAATTCACCTTTCATAAACACGATTCTCCTTTTCTATAGAGTTTGTCAGTGATTTCATCAAACTGTTGATTTAAGGCACCTCATTGCAAGGCGGCACGGTGGTAGAGTGGTCAGCCTCACAGAAAGGAGGTTCATGGATTTGAATCCCACGATACATAGACTGAATTAGTGGCGGGCTGGTGACCTCTCATGGGTGAAGTCCACCGGTTTAAATACATTTTTATTGTACATAAGTGTTTCCTGTCTCGTATGTAATAATATCCGCCTGGGAAGATATTAATAATAACACACTTTATTTTTATATCACCTTTCATACAAGGAATGCATCTCGCAAAAGTGCTTTACATAAAATGTATATCAAACTTTTTTTTTAAGAAACATAAGAACACATAAAAATGACATTAAACATAAAAGGCAATCAAAATTAAAACAAAGAAGGGATTGGACATTATAATCCAGGAGGTGCAGGTAGTTTTATACTTTATCACTTTATTAATCTGAGGTGCAGGTAGTTTTATACTTTATCACTTTATTAATCTGAGGTGCAAGTAGTTTTATACTTTATCACTTTAATAATCTGAGGTGCAGGTAGTTTTATACTTTATCACTTTATTAATCTGAGGTGCAGGTAGTTTTATACTTTATCACTTTATTAATCTGAGGTGCAGGTAGTTTTATACTTTATCACTTTATTAATCTGAGGTGCAGGTAGTTTTATACTTTATCACTTTATTAATCTGAGGTGCAGGTAGTTTTATACTTTATCACTTTAATAATCTGAGGTGCAGGTAGTTTTATACTTTATCACTTTATTAATCTGAGGTGCAGGTAGTTTTATACTTTATCACTTTATTAATCTGAGGTGCAGGTAGTTTTATACTTTATCACTTTATTAATCTGAGGTGCAGGTAGTTTTATACTTTATCACTTTAATAATCTGAGGTGCAGGTAGTTTTATACTTTATCACTTTAATAATCTGAGGTGCAGGTAGTTTTATACTTTATCACTTTATTAATCTGAGGTGCAGGTAGTTTTATACTTTATCACTTTATTAATCTGAGGTGCAGGTAGTTTTATACTTTATCACTTTAATAATCTGAGGTGCAGGTAGTTTTATACTTTATCACTTTAATAATCTGAGGTGCAGGTAGTTTTATACTTTATCACTTTAATAATCTGAGGTGCAGGTAGTTTTATACTTTATCACGCGAGGTTACAGCAATTATTATTGTATATATGTCATTTAATATATCAACTAAACGAGCGTCCATAAAACCTTGGGTGTGATGTAGCGGTTAGCATTAGCTTCAGCGTCTCAAAGTGGCGCTGGAATTCGACGTCATCGTGCATCTTCCTCTGATTGGCTGAGGACACGAGCGCTTTTTCTTTTTAAATCAACTTTATTAACACTGCAGAGAAATTACAATACCAGTAAAGAGAGAATATATGGAGAACTGGAGGAAATTAAACTTAAACTGAACCTAACAAGCTGAAATAAGCGTAGTGTAAATATTAAGGTAAATATTAAGATTTTAAAAACTTTCATCTAGAAATATGATCCATAAAAATGTTTAAGGGTTAGTCAGTGTCAGGTGTTTAAGTTGTTTTTACATAAGTCATTATAAAAATACTTTTTTTAAAGATTAAACTGAAGAAATCTGTGTGTGTGTCCATGATATTTGATAATGTTTGAGTGTTGGTTAAAGTGCTGTGAGTGTGATACTTTATTGATCCTGAAGGAGAGTGGGCATCCAGTAGCAAACAAACAGTCAAAGACCAGAGCATAACAATACATTTATTTTTGTGAAAGTTTGTCAGACATTAGTCTTTCCCTTTCCAACATCTTCATGAAAAGTTAGATTCAGACCTCAGACTAAGTTCAGATCAAAACCCAATACATCTGGATTTGTCCAATTTAGATGTTCACATTAGTTATGTTCACATATCAGAAAACTGTTGAACGTGTGTCAACTTATCAGGGCGGCATTTGAAAGAATTTCATATTACGATTTATGTATTGTGTTTATTAGAGTGAAAAAAAAAGAAACCTGCTCTGAATGTTATCTTTTTTAAAGAAGGATGTTCAGCAAAACGCTCTCCATCATGGTTATGCAGTTTATATAAATCAATCCATGGCCGTTTAACCAGACATGTAGTTTCATGGTGGTTTAATAACCTACAATATTAGAGTTGTGACTTTAAGAATGATCAAAGAAATTAAAACAGTTTTACTAAGCTTCAGTAAAAATTCTGCAGGAAACAGCTTTTTAGTTTTAAACCATTTATTCACGTCAGATCTGCAGCAAACACCCGAGACCTCCAAGGTCAAGACAAGAGTAAGTCAACCGGTCGAAGGCAGATGGAGAATGCAGAAGATACCGAGGAGGTTTACATAGGTCTTGATGTGGCAGAGGCAGCAGAGAGGCAGTCAACCATGGATATCTGAAAAGGTAAAGACAGAGTTAGTCAACTAAAAGCCTGCAGATAAGAGAATATAGTAGATACTGAGTGTTGCAGTTAAACCCCACATTTCCCTTGAGGGTCAGCAGGGCGGCTCTGCCCAGACAGTCTTCTGAGTCTGACACGCATGGGAGGAGCAGGCTCTCCTGGGGTGTAGCGGCTTCGAGAGGTCACTCCTCTTCCTCCAAGGTATCTAGAACGAGTGCTGAAGTAGTAAACTGGCTCCAGATCAGACACGTCGCTGAAGAACGGCTCAGGGTTCTCAGCTGCTTCGGCGACAGCATCGAAGGCCTCCTCGGTCACAGCTTCAGCTGCACCGGGGGAGTCGTCAGTGACGGGGAGGAAATCTCCAACCTCAGGCTCACCGTCAGTGTCAGCTGGAACAAAGTCATACGCAAGGGCTGCATAAGACTTACTCCCTGCACCACCATAATTGTAACCTGGAGCAGATGGTTTATAGCCTCCATATCCTCCACCGTCACTGCCAGAATTCCCCCCAAGGCCACTGTACCAGTACCCAGACCGCGGCAGCTGCTTGAATCTTGGGGTATCTCTACCTGATCGTGGGCCTGAGCAGAAACGAAATTTGTCGTGAATTTAGTTTAAAGCAGAATAAAGTTGCTCACAAATATGTAACATTGACTAAAAACGGTTCCTACCCATTCTCACAGGTTCACAGATAACGTGTCCAATGAGAAGAAAGGAAATCCAGATCACCCTGCAGAAACATTTCAGCTTTAGATCACATGTTTTTAACGTAATATTTGTTGAGAGTATTTAACTCACTTCATTCTGCTGCAGAGTAGATTCAGGACACTGTTACAAGCTGATTTCTGTCAACGACCCTGCACACAGACAACATGGGGAACAGCTCAGCCGTCAGTGATGTGGCAGCCATAACAACACATATCAGAAGTAATAGAAAACCTTTTGATACCTGGTGTCCAGGGAGCAGCTTCTGAACGGAACAGTGTCTGTAGCTTCAGACTCATGAGGTTCGATCTGCTTTTATATGTTCAGCAGTGCAGCAGGGCCTGAGGGCTCAGTGGTAACAGCTGTAATCACCAGGCAGCGACTCGTTGAGCTCGTTACAGAGGAAACATGGGGCTCATCGATCAGGAGGCAACACAGATCCCACAGATTGAAACATCATCAGCTGTGTTAAATTACTTTTATGACCTGAGGACTTAATGCTGTGACTCTTTGGCTCACACCAGCATGTCTATCATTAAATTCACCTTTCATAAACACGATTCTCCTTTTCTATAGAGTTTGTCAGTGATTTCATCAAACTGTTGATTTAAGGCACCTCATTGCAAGGCGGCACGGTGGTAGAGTGGTCAGCCTCACAGAAAGGAGGTTCATGGATTTGAATCCCACGATACATAGACTGAATTAGTGGCGGGCTGGTGACCTCTCATGGGTGAAGTCCACCGGTTTAAATACATTTTTATTGTACATAAGTGTTTCCTGTCTCGTATGTAATAATATCCGCCTGGGAAGATATTAATAATAACACACTTTATTTTTATATCACCTTTCATACAAGGAATGCATCTCGCAAAAGTGCTTTACATAAAATGTATATCAAACTTTTTTTTTAAGAAACATAAGAACACATAAAAATGACATTAAACATAAAAGGCAATCAAAATTAAAACAAAGAAGGGATTGGACATTATAATCCAGGAGGTGCAGGTAGTTTTATACTTTATCACTTTATTAATCTGAGGTGCAGGTAGTTTTATACTTTATCACTTTATTAATCTGAGGTGCAAGTAGTTTTATACTTTATCACTTTAATAATCTGAGGTGCAGGTAGTTTTATACTTTATCACTTTAATAATCTGAGGTGCAGGTAGTTTTATACTTTATCACTTTAATAATCTGAGGTGCAGGTAGTTTTATACTTTATCACTTTATTAATCTGAGGTGCAGGTAGTTTTATACTTTATCACTTTATTAATCTGAGGTGCAGGTAGTTTTATACTTTATCACTTTATTAATCTGAGGTGCAAGTAGTTTTATACTTTATCACTTTAATAATCTGAGGTGCAGGTAGTTTTATACTTTATCACTTTAATAATCTGAGGTGCAGGTAGTTTTATACTTTATCACGCGAGGTTACAGCAATTATTATTGTATATATGTCATTTAATATATCAACTAAACGAGCGTCCATAAAACCTTGGGTGTGATGTAGCGGTTAGCATTAGCTTCAGCGTCTCAAAGTGGCGCTGGAATTCGACGTCATCGTGCATCTTCCTCTGATTGGCTGAGGACACGAGCGCTTTTTCTTTTTAAATCAACTTTATTAACACTGCAGAGAAATTACAATACCAGTAAAGAGAGAATATATGGAGAACTGGAGGAAATTAAACTTAAACTGAACCTAACAAGCTGAAATAAGCGTAGTGTAAATATTAAGGTAAATATTAAGATTTTAAAAACTTTCATCTAGAAATATGATCCATAAAAATGTTTAAGGGTTAGTCAGTGTCAGGTGTTTAAGTTGTTTTTACATAAGTCATTATAAAAATACTTTTTTTAAAGATTAAACTGAAGAAATCTGTGTGTGTGTCCATGATATTTGATAATGTTTGAGTGTTGGTTAAAGTGCTGTGAGTGTGATACTTTATTGATCCTGAAGGAGAGTGGGCATCCAGTAGCAAACAAACAGTCAAAGACCAGAGCATAACAATACATTTATTTTTGTGAAAGTTTGTGAGACATTAGTCTTTCCCTTTCCAACATCTTCATGAAAAGTTAGATTCAGACCTCAGACTAAGTTCAGATCAAAACCCAATACATCTGGATTTGTCCAATTTAGATGTTCACATTAGTTATGTTCACATATCAGAAAACTGTTGAACGTGTGTCAACTTATCAGGGCGGCATTTGAAAGAATTTCATATTACGATTTATGTATTGTGTTTATTATAGTGAAAAAAAAAGAAACCTGCTCTGAATGTTATCTTTTTTAAAGAAGGATGTTCAGCAAAACGCTCTCCATCATGGCTATGCAGTTTATATAAATCAATCCATGGCCGTTTAACCAGACATGTAGTTTCATGGTGTTTTAATAACCTACAATATTAGAGTTGTGACTTTAAGAATGATCAAAGAAATTAAAACAGTTTTACTAAGCTTCAGTAAAAATTCTGCAGGAAACAGCTTTTTAGTTTTAAACCATTTATTCACGTCAGATCTGCAGCAAACACCCGAGACCTCCAAGGTCAAGACAAGAGTAAGTCAACCGGTCGAAGGCAGATGGAGAATGCAGAAGATACCGAGGAGGTTTACATAGGTCTTGATGTGGCAGAGGCAGCAGAGAGGCAGTCAACCATGGATATCTGAAAAGGGAAAGACAGAGTTAGTCAACTAAAAGCCTGCAGATAAGAGAATATAGTAGATACTGAGTGTTGCAGTTAAACCCCACATTTCCCTTGAGGGTGAGCAGGGCGACTCTGCCCAGACAGTCTTCTGAGTCTGACACGCATGGGAGGAGCAGGCTCTCCTGGGGTGTAGCGGCTTTGAGAGGTCACTCCTCTTCCTCGATTGTATCTAGAACGAGAGCTGAAGTAGTAAACTGGCTCCAGATCAGACACGTCGCTGAAGAACGGCTCAGGGTTCTCAGCTGCTTCGGCGACAGCATTGAAGGCCTCCTCGGTCACAGCTTCAGCTGCACCGGGGGAGTCGTCAGTGACGGGGAGGAAATCTCCAACCTCAGGCTCACCGTCAGTGTCAGCTGGAACAAAGTCATACGCAAGGGCTGCATAAGACTTACTCCCTGCACCACCATAATTGTAACCTGGAGCAGATGGTTTATAGCCTCCATATCCTCCACTGCCAGAATTCCCCCCAAGGCCACTGTACCAGTACCCAGACCGCGGCAGCTGCTTGAATCTTGGGGTATCTCTACCTGACCGTGGGCCTGAGCAGAAACGAAATTTGTCGTGAATTTAGTTTAAAGCAGAATAAAGTTGCTCACAAATATGTAACATTGACTAAAAACGGTTCCTACCCATTCTCACAGGTTCACAGATAACGTGTCCAATGAGAAGAAAGGAAATCCAGATCACCCTGCAGAAACATTTCAGCTTTAGATCACACGTTTTTAACGTAATATTTGTTTAGAGTATTTAACTCACTTCATTCTGCTGCAGTGTAGATTCAGGACACTGTTACAAGCTGATTTCTGTCAACGACCCTGCACACAGACAACATGGGGAACAGCTCAGCCGTCAGTGATGTGGCAGCCATAACAACACATATCAGAAGTAATAGAAAACCTTTTGATACCTGGTGTCCAGGGAGCAGCTTCTGAACGGAACAGTGTCTGTAGCTTCAGACTCATGAGGTTCGATCTGCTTTTATATGTTCAGCAGTGCAGCAGGGCCTGAGGGCTCAGTGGTAACAGCTGTAATCACCAGGCAGCGACTCGTTGAGCTCGTTACAGAGGAAACATGGGGCTCATCGATCAGGAGGCAACACAGATCCCACAGATTGAAACATCATCAGCTGTGTTAAATTACTTTTATGACCTGAGGACTTAATGCTGTGACTCTTTGGCTCACACCAGCATGTCTATCATTAAATTCACCTTTCATAAACACGATTCTCCTTTTCTATAGAGTTTGTCAGTGATTTCATCAAACTGTTGATTTAAGGCACCTCATTGCAAGGCGGCACGGTGGTAGAGTGGTCAGCCTCACAGAAAGGAGGTTCATGGATTTGAATCCCACGATACATAGACTGAATTAGTGGCGGGCTGGTGACCTCTCATGGGTGAAGTCCACCGGTTTAAATACATTTTTATTGTACATAAGTGTTTCCTGTCTCGTATGTAATAATATCCGCCTGGGAAGATATTAATAATAACACACTTTATTTTTATATCACCTTTCATACAAGGAATGCATCTCGCAAAAGTGCTTTACATAAAATGTATATCAAACTTTTTTTTTAAGAAACATAAGAACACATTAAAAATTACATTAAACATAGAAGGCAATCAAAATTCAAAACAAAGAAGGGATTGGACATTATAATCCAGGAGGTGCAGGTAGTTTTATACTTTATCACTTTATTAATCTGAGGTGCAGGTAGTTTTATACTTTATCACTTTATAATCTGAGGTGCAGGTAGTTTTATACTTTATCACTTTAATAATCTGAGGTGCAGGTAGTTTTATACTTTATCACTTTAATAATCTGAGGTGCAGGTAGTTTTATACTTTATCACTTTATTAATCTGAGGTGCAGGTAGTTTTATACTTTATCACTTTATTAATCTGAGGTGCAGGTAGTTTTATACTTTATCACTTTATTAATCTGAGGTGCAGGTAGTTTTATACTTTATCACTTTATTAATCTGAGGTGCAGGTAGTTTTATACTTTATCACTTTATTAATCTGAGGTGCAGGTAGTTTTATACTTTATCACTTTATTAATCTGAGGTGCAGGTAGTTTTATACTTTATCACTTTATTAATCTGAGGTGCAGGTAGTTTTATACTTTATCACTTTATTAATCTGAGGTGCAGGTAGTTTTATACTTTATCACTTTATTAATCTGAGGTGCAGGTAGTTTTATATCTCATAACTTTATTAATCTGAGGTGCAGGTAGTTTTATACTTTATCACTTTATTAATCTGAGGTGCAGGTAGTTTTATACTCTATCACTTTATTAATCTGAGGTGCAGGTAGTTTTATACTTTATCACTTTATTAATCTGAGGTGCAGGTAGTTTTATACTTTATCACTTTAATAATCTGAGGTGCAGGTAGTTTTATACTTTATCACTTTATTAATCTGAGGTGCAGGTAGTTTTATATCTCATAACTTTATTAATCTGAGGTGCAGGTAGTTTTATACATTATCACTTTATTAATCTGAGGTGCAGGTAGTTTTATATCTCATAACTTTATTAATCTGAGGTGCAGGTAGTTTTATACATTATCACTTTAATAATCTGAGGTGCAGGTAGTTTTATACATTATCACTTTAATAATCTGAGGTGCAGGTAGTTTTATACTTTCATCACTTTATTAATCTGAGGTGCAGGTAGTTTTATACTTTATCACTTTATTAATCTGAGGTGCAGGTAGTTTTATACTTTATCACTTTATTAATCTGAGGTGCAGGTAGTTTTATACTTTATCACTTTATTAATCTGAGGTGCAGGTAGTTTTATACTTTATCACTTTAATAATCTGAGGTGCAGGTAGTTTTATACTTTATCACTTTAATAATCTGAGGTGCAGGTAGTTTTATACTTTATCACTTTAATAATCTGAGGTGCAGGTAGTTTTATACTTTATCACTTTATTAATCTGAGGTGCAGGTAGTTTTATACTTTATCACTTTAATAATCTGAGGTGCAGGTAGTTTTATACTTTATCACTTTAATAATCTGAGGTGCAGGTAGTTTTATACTTTATCACTTTATTAATCTGAGGTGCAGGTAGTTTTATACTTTATCACTTTATTAATCTGAGGTGCAGGTAGTTTTATACTTTATCACTTTAATAATCTGAGGTGCAGGTAGTTTTATACTTTATCACTTTAATAATCTGAGGTGCAGGTAGTTTTATACTTTATCACGCGAGGTTACAGCAATTATTATTGTATATATGTCATTTAATATATCAACTAAACGAGCGTCCATAAAACCTTGGGTGTGATGTAGCGGTTAGCATTAGCTTCAGCGTCTCAAAGTGGCGCTGGAATTCGACGTCATCGTGCATCTTCCTCTGATTGGCTGAGGACACGAGCGCTTTTTCTTTTTAAATCAACTTTATTAACACTGCAGAGAAATTACAATACCAGTAAAGAGAGAATATATGGAGAACTGGAGGAAATTAAACTTAAACTGAACCTAACAAGCTGAAATAAGCGTAGTGTAAATATTAAGGTAAATATTAAGATTTTAAAAACTTTCATCTAGAAATATGATCCATAAAAATGTTTAAGGGTTAGTCAGTGTCAGGTGTTTAAGTTGTTTTTACATAAGTCATTATAAAAATACTTTTTTTAAAGATTAAACTGAAGAAATCTGTGTGTGTGTCCATGATATTTGATAATGTTTGAGTGTTGGTTAAAGTGCTGTGAGTGTGATACTTTATTGATCCTGAAGGAGAGTGGGCATCCAGTAGCAAACAAACAGTCAAAGACCAGAGCATAACAATACATTTATTTTTGTGAAAGTTTGTCAGACATTAGTCTTTCCCTTTCCAACATCTTCATGAAAAGTTAGATTCAGACCTCAGACTAAGTTCAGATCAAAACCCAATACATCTGGATTTGTCCAATTTAGATGTTCACATATCAGAAAACTGTTGAACGTGTGTCAACTTATCAGGGCGGCATTTGAAAGAATTTCATATTACGATTTATGTATTGTGTTTATTAGAGTGAAAAAAAAACCTGCTCTGAATGTTATCTTTTTTAAAGAAGGATGTTCAGCAAAACGCTCTCCATCATGGCTATGCAGTTTATATAAATCAATCCATGGCCGTTTAACCAGACATGTAGTTTCATGGTGTTTTAATAACCTACAATATTAGAGTTGTGACTTTAAGAATGATCAAAGAAATTAAAACAGTTTTACTAAGCTTCAGTAAAAATTCTGCAGGAAACAGCTTTTTAGTTTTAAACCATTTATTCACGTCAGATCTGCAGCAAACACCCGAGACCTCCAAGGTCAAGACAAGAGTAAGTCAACCGGTCGAAGGCAGATGGAGAATGCAGAAGATACCGAGGAGGTTTACATAGGTCTTGATGTGGCAGAGGCAGCAGAGAGGCAGTCAACCATGGATATCTGAAAAGGTAAAGACAGAGTTAGTCAACTAAAAGCCTGCAGATAAGAGAATATAGTAGATACTGAGTGTTGCAGTTAAACCCCACATTTCCCTTGAGGGTCAGCAGGGCGGCTCTGCCCAGACAGTCTTCTGAGTCTGACACGCATGGGAGGAGCAGGCTCTCCTGGGGTGTAGCGGCTTTGAGAGGTCACTCCTCTTCCTCGATTGTATCTAGAACGAGTGCTGAAGTAGTAAACTGGCTCCAGATCAGACACGTCGCTGAAGAACGGCTCAGGGTTCTCAGCTGCTTCGGCGACAGCATCGAAGGCCTCCTCGGTCACAGCTTCAGCTGCACCGGGGGAGTCGTCAGTGACGGGGAGGAAATCTCCAACCTCAGGCTCACCGTCAGTGTCAGCTGGAACAAAGTCATACGCAAGGGCTGCATAAGACTTACTCCCTGCACCACCATAATTGTAACCTGGAGCAGATGGTTTATAGCCTCCATATCCTCCACCGTCACTGCCAGAATTCCCCCCAAGGCCACTGTACCAGTACCCAGACCACGGCAGCTGCTTGAATCTTGGGGTATCTCTACCTGATCGTGGGCCTGAGCAGAAACGAAATTTGTCGTGAATTTAGTTTAAAGCAGAATAAAGTTGCTCACAAATACGTAACATTGACTAAAAACGGTTCCTACCCATTCTCACAGGTTCACAGATAACGTGTCCAATGAGAAGAAAGGAAATCCAGATCACCCTGCAGAAACATCTCAGCTTTAGATCACATGTTTTTAACGTAATATTTGTTGAGAGTATTTAACTCACTTCATTCTGCTGCAGAGTAGATTCAGGACACTGTTACAAGCTGATTTCTGTCAACGACCCTGCACACAGACAACATGGGGAACAGTTCAGCCGTCAGTGATGTGGCAGCCATAACAACACATATCAGAAGTAATAGAAAACCTTTTGATACCTGGTGTCCAGGGAGCAGCTTCTGAACGGAACAGTGTCTGTAGCTTCAGACTCATGAGGTTCGATCTGCTTTTATATGTTCAGCAGTGCAGCAGGGCCTGAGGGCTCAGTGGTAACAGCTGTAATCACCAGGCAGCGACTCGTTGAGCTCGTTACAGAGGAAACATGGGGCTCATCGATCAGGAGGCAACACAGATCCCACAGATTGAAACATCATCAGCTGTGTTAAATTACTTTTATGACCTGAGGACTTAATGCTGTGACTCTTTGGCTCACACCAGCATGTCTATCATTAAATTCACCTTTCATAAACACGATTCTCCTTTTCTATAGAGTTTGTCAGTGATTTCATCAAACTGTTGATTTAAGGCACCTCATTGCAAGGCGGCACGGTGGTAGAGTGGTCAGCCTCACAGAAAGGAGGTTCATGGATTTGAATCCCACGATACATAGACTGAATTAGTGGCGGGCTGGTGACCTCTCATGGGTGAAGTCCACCGGTTTAAATACATTTTTGTTGTACATAAGTGTTTCCTGTCTCGTATGTAATAATATCCGCCTGGGAAGATATTAATAATAACACACTTTATTTTTATATCACCTTTCATACAAGGAATGCATCTCGCAAAAGTGCTTTACATAAAATGTATATCAAACTTTTTTTTTAAGAAACATAAGAACACATAAAAATTACATTAAACATAGAAGGCAATCAAAATTAAAACAAAGAAGGGATTGGACATTATAATCCAGGAGGTGCAGGTAGTTTTATACTTTATCACTTTATTAATCTGAGGTGCAGGTAGTTTTATACTTTATCACTTTATTAATCTGAGGTGCAGGTAGTTTTATACTTTATCACTTTATTAATATGAGGTGCAGGTAGTTTTATATCTCATAACTTTATTAATATGAGGTGCAGGTAGTTTTATACTTTATCACTTTATTAATCTGAGGTGCAGGTAGTTTTATACTTTATCACTTTATTAATCTGAGGTGCAGGTAGTTTTATACTTTATCACTTTATTAATCTGAGGTGCAGGTAGTTTTATACTTTATCACTTTATTAATCTGAGGTGCAGGTAGTTTTATACTTTATCACTTTATTAATCTGAGGTGCAGGTAGTTTTATATCTCATAACTTTATTAATATGAGGTGCAGGTAGTTTTACATCTCATAACTTTATTAATCTGAGGTGCAGGTAGTTTTATACATTATCACTTTAATAATCTGAGGTGCAGGTAGTTTTATATCTCATAACTTTATTAATATGAGGTGCAGGTAGTTTTACACTTTATCACTTTATTAATCTGAGGTGCAGGTAGTTTTATACTTTATCACTTTAATAATTTGAGGTGCAGGTAGTTTTATACTTTATCACTTCATTAATCTGAGGTGCAGGTAGTTTTATATCTCATAACTTTATTAATATGAGGTGCAGGTAGTTTTATACATTATCACTTTAATAATCTGAGGTGCAGGTAGTTTTATATCTCATAACTTTATTAATATGAGGTGCAGGTAGTTTTATACATTATCACTTTAATAATCTGAGGTGCAGGTAGTTTTATATCTCATAACTTTATTAATATGAGGTGCAGGTAGTTTTATACATACTCATACATCTTTATTAATCTGAGGTGCAGGTAGTTTTATACTTTATCACTTTATTAATCTGAGGTGCAGGTAGTGTTATACTTTATCACTTTATTAATCTGAGGTGCAGGTAGTTTTATACTTTATCACTTTATTAATCTGAGGTGCAGGTAGTTTTATACTTTCATCACTTTAATAATCTGAGGTGCAGGTAGTTTTATACTTTATCACTTTAATAATCTGAGGTGCAGGTAGTTTTATACTTCATCACTTTAATAATCTGAGGTGCAGGTAGTTTTATACTTTATCACTTTAATAATCTGAGGTGCAGGTAGTTTTATACTTTATCACTTTAATAATCTGAGGTGCAGGTAGTTTTATACTTTATCACTTTAATAATCTGAGGTGCAGGTAGTTTTATACTTTATCACTTTAATAATCTGAGGTGCAGGTAGTTTTATACTTTCATCACTTTATTAATCTGAGGTGCAGGTAGTTTTATACATTATCACTTTAATAATCTGAGGTGCAGGTAGTTTTATACTTTATCACTTTAATAATCTGAGGTGCAGGTAGTTTTATACTTTATCACTTTAATAATCTGAGGTGCAGGTAGTTTTATACTTTATCACGCGAGGTTACAGCAATTATTATTGTATATATGTCATTTAATATATCAACTAAACGAGCGTCCATAAAACCTTGGGTGTGATGTAGCGGTTAGCATTAGCTTCAGCGTCTCAAAGTGGCGCTGGAATTCGACGTCATCGTGCATCTTCCTCTGATTGGCTGAGGACACGAGCGCTTTTTCTTTTTAAATCAACTTTATTAACACTGCAGAGAAATTACAATACCAGTAAAGAGAGAATATATGGAGAACTGGAGGAAATTAAACTTAAACTGAACCTAACAAGCTGAAATAAGCGTAGTGTAAATATTAAGGTAAATATTGAGATTTTAAAAACTTTCATCTAGAAATATGATCCATAAAAATGTTTAAGGGTTAGTCAGTGTCAGGTGTTTAAGTTGTTTTTACATAAGTCATTATAAAAATACTTTTTTTAAAGATTAAACTGAAGAAATCTGTGTGTGTGTCCATGATATTTGATAATGTTTGAGTGTTGGTTAAAGTGCTGAGAGTGTGATACTTTATTGATCCTGAAGGAGAGTGGGCATCCAGTAGCAAACAAACAGTCAAAGACTAGAGCATAACAATACATTTATTTTTGTGAAAGTTTGTCAGACATTAGTCTTTCCCTTTCCAACATCTTCATGAAAAGTTAGATTCAGACCTCAGACTAAGTTCAGATCAAAACCCAATACATCTGGATTTGTCCAATTTAGATGTTCACATATCAGAAAACTGTTGAACGTGTGTCAACTTATCAGGGCGGCATTTGAAAGAATTTCATATTACGATTTATGTATTGTGTTTATTAGAGTGAAAAAAACAAAAAAACCTGCTCTGAATGTTATCTTTTTTAAAGAAGGATGTTCAGCAAAACGCTCTCCATCATGGCTATGCAGTTTATATAAATCAATCCATGGCCGTTTAACCAGACATGTAGTTTCATGGTGTTTTAATAACCTACAATATTAGAGTTGTGACTTTAAGAATGATCAAAGAAATTAAAACAGTTTTACTAAGCTTCAGTAAAAATTCTGCAGGAAACAGCTTTTTAGTTTTAAACCATTTATTCACGTCAGATCTGCAGCAAACACCCGAGACCTCCAAGGTCAAGACAAGAGTAAGTCAACCGGTCGAAGGCAGATGGAGAATGCAGAAGATACCGAGGAGGTTTACATAGGTCTTGATGTGGCAGAGGCAGCAGAGAGGCAGTCAACCATGGATATCTGAAAAGGTAAAGACAGAGTTAGTCAACTAAAAGCCTGCAGATAAGAGAATATAGTAGATACTGAGTGTTGCAGTTAAACCCCACATTTCCCTTGAGGGTCAGCAGGGCGGCTCTGCCCAGACAGTCTTCTGAGTCTGACACGCATGGGAGGAGCAGGCTCTCCTGGGGTGTAGCGGCTTTGAGAGGTCACTCCTCTTCCTCGATTGTATCTAGAACGAGTGCTGAAGTAGTAAACTGGCTCCAGATCAGACACGTCGCTGAAGAACGGCTCAGGGTTCTCAGCTGCGTCGGCGACAGCATTGAAGGCCTCCTCGGTCACAGCTTCAGCTGCACCGGGGGAGTCGTCAGTGACGGGGAGGAAATCTCCAACCTCAGGCTCACCGTCAGTGTCAGCTGGAACAAAGTCATACGCAAGGGCTGCATAAGACTTACTCCCTGCACCACCATAATTGTAACCTGGAGCAGATGGTTTAGAGCCTCCATATCCTCCACTGCCAGAATTCCCCCCAAGGCCACTGTACCAGTACCCAGACCACGGCAGCTGCTTGAATCTTGGGGTATCTCTACCTGATCGTGGGCCTGAGCAGAAACGAAATTTGTCGTGAATTTAGTTTAAAGCAGAATAAAGTTGCTCACAAATACGTAACATTGACTAAAAACGGTTCCTACCCATTCTCACAGGTTCACAGATAACGTGTCCAATGAGAAGAAAGGAAATCCAGATCACCCTGCAGAAACATCTCAGCTTTAGATCACATGTTTTTAACGTAATATTTGTTGAGAGTATTTAACTCACTTCATTCTGCTGCAGAGTAGATTCAGGACACTGTTACAAGCTGATTTCTGTCAACGACCCTGCACACAGACAACATGGGGAACAGTTCAGCCGTCAGTGATGTGGCAGCCATAACAACACATATCAGAAGTAATAGAAAACCTTTTGATACCTGGTGTCCAGGGAGCAGCTTCTGAACGGAACAGTGTCTGTAGCTTCAGACTCATGAGGTTCGATCTGCTTTTATATGTTCAGCAGTGCAGCAGGGCCTGAGGGCTCAGTGGTAACAGCTGTAATCACCAGGCAGCGACTCGTTGAGCTCGTTACAGAGGAAACATGGGGCTCATCGATCAGGAGGCAACACAGATCCCACAGATTGAAACATCATCAGCTGTGTTAAATTACTTTTATGACCTGAGGACTTAATGCTGTGACTCTTTGGCTCACACCAGCATGTCTATCATTAAATTCACCTTTCATAAACACGATTCTCCTTTTCTATAG
Organism: Pseudopleuronectes americanus; assembly: GCA_038501795.1. NCBI lineage: Eukaryota > Metazoa > Chordata > Actinopteri > Pleuronectiformes > Pleuronectidae > Pseudopleuronectes > Pseudopleuronectes americanus. The sequence continues at coordinate 681,260 of CM076720.1, forward strand.
AGTTTGTCAGTGATTTCATCAAACTGTTGATTTAAGGCACCTCATTGCAAGGCGGCACGGTGGTAGAGTGGTCAGCCTCACAGAAAGGAGGTTCATGGATTTGAATCCCACGATACATAGACTGAATTAGTGGCGGGCTGGTGACCTCTCATGGGTGAAGTCCACCGGTTTAAATACATTTTTGTTGTACATAAGTGTTTCCTGTCTCGTATGTAATAATATCCGCCTGGGAAGATATTAATAATAACACACTTTATTTTTATATCACCTTTCATACAAGGAATGCATCTCGCAAAAGTGCTTTACATAAAATGTATATCAAACTTTTTTTTTAAGAAACATAAGAACACATAAAAATTACATTAAACATAGAAGGCAATCAAAATTAAAACAAAGAAGGGATTGGACATTATAATCCAGGAGGTGCAGGTAGTTTTATACTTTATCACTTTAATAATCTGAGGTGCAGGTAGTTTTATACTTTATCACTTTATTAATCTGAGGTGCAGGTAGTTTTATACTTTATCACTTTAATAATCTGAGGTGCAGGTAGTTTTATACTTTATCACTTTAATAATCTGAGGTGCAAGTAGTTTTATACTTTATCACTTTATTAATCTGAGGTGCAGGTAGTTTTATATCTCATAACTTTATTAATATGAGGTGCAGGTAGTTTTATATCTCATAACTTTATTAATATGAGGTGCAGGTAGTTTTATACTTTATCACTTTATTAATATGAGGTGCAGGTAGTTTTATACTTTATCACTTTATTAATTTGAGGTGCAGGTAGTTTTATACTTTATCACTTTATTAATCTGAGGTGCAGGTAGTTTTATACTTTATCACTTTATTAATCTGAGGTGCAGGTAGTTTTATACTTTATCACTTTATTAATCTGAGGTGCAGGTAGTTTTATATCTCATAACTTTATTAATATGAGGTGCAGGTAGTTTTACATCTCATAACTTTATTAATCTGAGGTGCAGGTAGTTTTATACATTATCACTTTAATAATCTGAGGTGCAGGTAGTTTTATATCTCATAACTTTATTAATATGAGGTGCAGGTAGTTTTACACTTTATCACTTTATTAATCTGAGGTGCAGGTAGTTTTATACTTTATCACTTTAATAATTTGAGGTGCAGGTAGTTTTATACTTTATCACTTCATTAATCTGAGGTGCAGGTAGTTTTATATCTCATAACTTTATTAATATGAGGTGCAGGTAGTTTTATACATTATCACTTTAATAATCTGAGGTGCAGGTAGTTTTATATCTCATAACTTTATTAATATGAGGTGCAGGTAGTTTTATACATTATCACTTTAATAATCTGAGGTGCAGGTAGTTTTATATCTCATAACTTTATTAATATGAGGTGCAGGTAGTTTTATACATTATCACTTTAATAATCTGAGGTGCAGGTAGTTTTATATCTCATAACTTTATTAATATGAGGTGCAGGTAGTTTTATACATTATCACTTTAATAATCTGAGGTGCAGGTAGTTTTATATCTCATAACTTTATTAATATGAGGTGCAGGTAGTGTTATACTTTATCACTTTATTAATCTGAGGTGCAGGTAGTGTTATACTTTATCACTTTATTAATCTGAGGTGCAGGTAGTTTTATACTTTATCACTTTAATAATCTGAGGTGCAGGTAGTTTTATACGTCATCACTTTAATAATTTGAGGTGCAGGTAGTTTTATACTTTATCACTTTAATAATCTGAGGTGCAGGTAGTTTTATACGTCATCACTTTAATAATCTGAGGTGCAGGTAGTTTTATACTTTATCACTTTAATAATCTGAGGTGCAGGTAGTTTTATACTTTATCACTTTAATAATCTGAGGTGCAGGTAGTTTTATACTTTATCACTTTAATAATCTGAGGTGCAGGTAGTTTTATACTTTATCACTTAATTAATCTGAGGTGCAGGTAGTTTTATATCTCATAACTTTATTAATATGAGGTGCAGGTAGTTTTATACATTATCACTTTAATAATCTGAGGTGCAGGTAGTTTTATACTTTATCACTTTAATAATCTGAGGTGCAGGTAGTTTTATACTTTATCACGCGAGGTTACAGCAATTATTATTGTATATATGTCATTTAATATATCAACTAAACGAGCGTCCATAAAACCTTGGGTGTGATGTAGCGGTTAGCATTAGCTTCAGCGTCTCAAAGTGGCGCTGGAATTCGACGTCATCGTGCATCTTCCTCTGATTGGCTGAGGACACGAGCGCTTTTTCTTTTTAAATCAACTTTATTAACACTGCAGAGAAATTACAATACCAGTAAAGAGAGAATATATGGAGAACTGGAGGAAATTAAACTTAAACTGAACCTAACAAGCTGAAATAAGCGTAGTGTAAATATTAAGGTAAATATTGAGATTTTAAAAACTTTCATCTAGAAATATGATCCATAAAAATGTTTAAGGGTTAGTCAGTGTCAGGTGTTTAAGTTGTTTTTACATAAGTCATTATAAAAATACTTTTTTTAAAGATTAAACTGAAGAAATCTGTGTGTGTGTCCATGATATTTGATAATGTTTGAGTGTTGGTTAAAGTGCTGAGAGTGTGATACTTTATTGATCCTGAAGGAGAGTGGGCATCCAGTAGCAAACAAACAGTCAAAGACTAGAGCATAACAATACATTTATTTTTGTGAAAGTTTGTCAGACATTAGTCTTTCCCTTTCCAACATCTTCATGAAAAGTGAAATTCAGACCTCAGACTAAGTTCAGATCAAAACCCAATACATCTGGATTTGTCCAATTTAGATGTTCACATATCAGAAAACTGTTGAACGTGTGTCAACTTATCAGGGCGGCATTTGAAAGAATTTCATATTACGATTTATGTATTGTGTTTATTAGAGTGAAAAAACAAAAAAACCTGCTCTGAATGTTATCTTTTTTAAAGAAGGATGTTCAGCAAAACGCTCTCCATCATGGCTATGCAGTTTATATAAATCAATCCATGGCCGTTTAACCAGACATGTAGTTTCATGGTGTTTTAATAACCTACAATATTAGAGTTGTGACTTTAAGAATGATCAAAGAAATTAAAACAGTTTTACTAAGCTTCAGTAAAAATTCTGCAGGAAACAGCTTTTTAGTTTTAAACCATTTATTCACGTCAGATCTGCAGCAAACACCCGAGACCTCCAAGGTCAAGACAAGAGTAAGTCAACCGGTCGAAGGCAGATGGAGAATGCAGAAGATACCGAGGAGGTTTACATAGGTCTTGATGTGGCAGAGGCAGCAGAGAGGCAGTCAACCATGGATATCTGAAAAGGTAAAGACAGAGTTAGTCAACTAAAAGCCTGCAGATAAGAGAATATAGTAGATACTGAGTGTTGCAGTTAAACCCCACATTTCCCTTGAGGGTCAGCAGGGCGGCTCTGCCCAGACAGTCTTCTGAGTCTGACACGCATGGGAGGAGCAGGCTCTCCTGGGGTGTAGCGGCTTTGAGAGGTCACTCCTCTTCCTCGATTGTATCTAGAACGAGTGCTGAAGTAGTAAACTGGCTCCAGATCAGACACGTCGCTGAAGAACGGCTCAGGGTTCTCAGCTGCGTCGGCGACAGCATTGAAGGCCTCCTCGGTCACAGCTTCAGCTGCACCGGGGGAGTCGTCAGTGACGGGGAGGAAATCTCCAACCTCAGGCTCACCGTCAGTGTCAGCTGGAACAAAGTCATACGCAAGGGCTGCATAAGACTTACTCCCTGCACCACCATAATTGTAACCTGGAGCAGATGGTTTAGAGCCTCCATATCCTCCACTGCCAGAATTCCCCCCAAGGCCACTGTACCAGTACCCAGACCACGGCAGCTGCTTGAATCTTGGGGTATCTCTACCTGATCGTGGGCCTGAGCAGAAACGAAATTTGTCGTGAATTTAGTTTAAAGCAGAATAAAGTTGCTCACAAATACGTAACATTGACTAAAAACGGTTCCTACCCATTCTCACAGGTTCACAGATAACGTGTCCAATGAGAAGAAAGGAAATCCAGATCACCCTGCAGAAACATCTCAGCTTTAGATCACATGTTTTTAACGTAATATTTGTTGAGAGTATTTAACTCACTTCATTCTGCTGCAGAGTAGATTCAGGACACTGTTACAAGCTGATTTCTGTCAACGACCCTGCACACAGACAACATGGGGAACAGTTCAGCCGTCAGTGATGTGGCAGCCATAACAACACATATCAGAAGTAATAGAAAACCTTTTGATACCTGGTGTCCAGGGAGCAGCTTCTGAACGGAACAGTGTCTGTAGCTTCAGACTCATGAGGTTCGATCTGCTTTTATATGTTCAGCAGTGCAGCAGGGCCTGAGGGCTCAGTGGTAACAGCTGTAATCACCAGGCAGCGACTCGTTGAGCTCGTTACAGAGGAAACATGGGGCTCATCGATCAGGAGGCAACACAGATCCCACAGATTGAAACATCATCAGCTGTGTTAAATTACTTTTATGACCTGAGGACTTAATGCTGTGACTCTTTGGCTCACACCAGCATGTCTATCATTAAATTCACCTTTCATAAACACGATTCTCCTTTTCTATAGAGTTTGTCAGTGATTTCATCAAACTGTTGATTTAAGGCACCTCATTGCAAGGCGGCACGGTGGTAGAGTGGTCAGCCTCACAGAAAGGAGGTTCATGGATTTGAATCCCACGATACATAGACTGAATTAGTGGCGGGCTGGTGACCTCTCATGGGTGAAGTCCACCGGTTTAAATACATTTTTGTTGTACATAAGTGTTTCCTGTCTCGTATGTAATAATATCCGCCTGGGAAGATATTAATAATAACACACTTTATTTTTATATCACCTTTCATACAAGGAATGCATCTCGCAAAAGTGCTTTACATAAAATGTATATCAAACTTTTTTTTTAAGAAACATAAGAACACATAAAAATTACATTAAACATAGAAGGCAATCAAAATTAAAACAAAGAAGGGATTGGACATTATAATCCAGGAGGTGCAGGTAGTTTTATACTTTATCACTTTAATAATCTGAGGTGCAGGTAGTTTTATACTTTATCACTTTATTAATCTGAGGTGCAGGTAGTTTTATACTTTATCACTTTAATAATCTGAGGTGCAGGTAGTTTTATACTTTATCACTTTAATAATCTGAGGTGCAAGTAGTTTTATACTTTATCACTTTATTAATCTGAGGTGCAGGTAGTTTTATATCTCATAACTTTATTAATATGAGGTGCAGGTAGTTTTATATCTCATAACTTTATTAATATGAGGTGCAGGTAGTTTTATACTTTATCACTTTATTAATATGAGGTGCAGGTAGTTTTATACTTTATCACTTTATTAATTTGAGGTGCAGGTAGTTTTATACTTTATCACTTTATTAATCTGAGGTGCAGGTAGTTTTATACTTTATCACTTTATTAATCTGAGGTGCAGGTAGTTTTATACTTTATCACTTTATTAATCTGAGGTGCAGGTAGTTTTATATCTCATAACTTTATTAATATGAGGTGCAGGTAGTTTTACATCTCATAACTTTATTAATCTGAGGTGCAGGTAGTTTTATACATTATCACTTTAATAATCTGAGGTGCAGGTAGTTTTATATCTCATAACTTTATTAATATGAGGTGCAGGTAGTTTTACACTTTATCACTTTATTAATCTGAGGTGCAGGTAGTTTTATACTTTATCACTTTAATAATTTGAGGTGCAGGTAGTTTTATACTTTATCACTTCATTAATCTGAGGTGCAGGTAGTTTTATATCTCATAACTTTATTAATATGAGGTGCAGGTAGTTTTATACATTATCACTTTAATAATCTGAGGTGCAGGTAGTTTTATATCTCATAACTTTATTAATATGAGGTGCAGGTAGTTTTATACATTATCACTTTAATAATCTGAGGTGCAGGTAGTTTTATATCTCATAACTTTATTAATATGAGGTGCAGGTAGTTTTATACATTATCACTTTAATAATCTGAGGTGCAGGTAGTTTTATATCTCATAACTTTATTAATATGAGGTGCAGGTAGTTTTATACATTATCACTTTAATAATCTGAGGTGCAGGTAGTTTTATATCTCATAACTTTATTAATATGAGGTGCAGGTAGTGTTATACTTTATCACTTTATTAATCTGAGGTGCAGGTAGTGTTATACTTTATCACTTTATTAATCTGAGGTGCAGGTAGTTTTATACTTTATCACTTTAATAATCTGAGGTGCAGGTAGTTTTATACGTCATCACTTTAATAATTTGAGGTGCAGGTAGTTTTATACTTTATCACTTTAATAATCTGAGGTGCAGGTAGTTTTATACGTCATCACTTTAATAATCTGAGGTGCAGGTAGTTTTATACTTTATCACTTTAATAATCTGAGGTGCAGGTAGTTTTATACTTTATCACTTTAATAATCTGAGGTGCAGGTAGTTTTATACTTTATCACTTTAATAATCTGAGGTGCAGGTAGTTTTATACTTTATCACTTAATTAATCTGAGGTGCAGGTAGTTTTATATCTCATAACTTTATTAATATGAGGTGCAGGTAGTTTTATACATTATCACTTTAATAATCTGAGGTGCAGGTAGTTTTATACTTTATCACTTTAATAATCTGAGGTGCAGGTAGTTTTATACTTTATCACGCGAGGTTACAGCAATTATTATTGTATATATGTCATTTAATATATCAACTAAACGAGCGTCCATAAAACCTTGGGTGTGATGTAGCGGTTAGCATTAGCTTCAGCGTCTCAAAGTGGCGCTGGAATTCGACGTCATCGTGCATCTTCCTCTGATTGGCTGAGGACACGAGCGCTTTTTCTTTTTAAATCAACTTTATTAACACTGCAGAGAAATTACAATACCAGTAAAGAGAGAATATATGGAGAACTGGAGGAAATTAAACTTAAACTGAACCTAACAAGCTGAAATAAGCGTAGTGTAAATATTAAGGTAAATATTGAGATTTTAAAAACTTTCATCTAGAAATATGATCCATAAAAATGTTTAAGGGTTAGTCAGTGTCAGGTGTTTAAGTTGTTTTTACATAAGTCATTATAAAAATACTTTTTTTAAAGATTAAACTGAAGAAATCTGTGTGTGTGTCCATGATATTTGATAATGTTTGAGTGTTGGTTAAAGTGCTGAGAGTGTGATACTTTATTGATCCTGAAGGAGAGTGGGCATCCAGTAGCAAACAAACAGTCAAAGACTAGAGCATAACAATACATTTATTTTTGTGAAAGTTTGTCAGACATTAGTCTTTCCCTTTCCAACATCTTCATGAAAAGTGAAATTCAGACCTCAGACTAAGTTCAGATCAAAACCCAATACATCTGGATTTGTCCAATTTAGATGTTCACATATCAGAAAACTGTTGAACGTGTGTCAACTTATCAGGGCGGCATTTGAAAGAATTTCATATTACGATTTATGTATTGTGTTTATTAGAGTGAAAAAACAAAAAAACCTGCTCTGAATGTTATCTTTTTTAAAGAAGGATGTTCAGCAAAACGCTCTCCATCATGGCTATGCAGTTTATATAAATCAATCCATGGCCGTTTAACCAGACATGTAGTTTCATGGTGTTTTAATAACCTACAATATTAGAGTTGTGACTTTAAGAATGATCAAAGAAATTAAAACAGTTTTACTAAGCTTCAGTAAAAATTCTGCAGGAAACAGCTTTTTAGTTTTAAACCATTTATTCACGTCAGATCTGCAGCAAACACCCGAGACCTCCAAGGTCAAGACAAGAGTAAGTCAACCGGTCGAAGGCAGATGGAGAATGCAGAAGATACCGAGGAGGTTTACATAGGTCTTGATGTGGCAGAGGCAGCAGAGAGGCAGTCAACCATGGATATCTGAAAAGGTAAAGACAGAGTTAGTCAACTAAAAGCCTGCAGATAAGAGAATATAGTAGATACTGAGTGTTGCAGTTAAACCCCACATTTCCCTTGAGGGTCAGCAGGGCGGCTCTGCCCAGACAGTCTTCTGAGTCTGACACGCATGGGAGGAGCAGGCTCTCCTGGGGTGTAGCGGCTTTCGAGAGGTCACTCCTCTTCCTCGATTGTATCTAGAACGAGTGCTGAAGTAGTAAACTGGCTCCAGATCAGACACGTCGCTGAAGAACGGCTCAGGGTTCTCAGCTGCTTCGGCGACAGCATCGAAGGCCTCCTCGGTCACAGCTTCAGCTGCACCGGGGGAGTCGTCAGTGACGGGGAGGAAATCTCCAACCTCAGGCTCACCGTCAGTGTCAGCTGGAACAAAGTCATACGCAAGGGCTGCATAAGACTTACTCCCTGCACCACCATAATTGTAACCTGGAGCAGATGGTTTATAGCCTCCATATCCTCCACCGTCACTGCCAGAATTCCCCCCAAGGCCACTGTACCAGTACCCAGACCACGGCAGCTGCTTGAATCTTGGGGTATCTCTACCTGATCGTGGGCCTGAGCAGAAACGAAATTTGTCGTGAATTTAGTTTAAAGCAGAATAAAGTTGCTCACAAATACGTAACATTGACTAAAAACGGTTCCTACCCATTCTCACAGGTTCACAGATAACGTGTCCAATGAGAAGAAAGGAAATCCAGATCACCCTGCAGAAACATCTCAGCTTTAGATCACATGTTTTTAACGTAATATTTGTTGAGAGTATTTAACTCACTTCATTCTGCTGCAGAGTAGATTCAGGACACTGTTACAAGCTGATTTCTGTCAACGACCCTGCACACAGACAACATGGGGAACAGTTCAGCCGTCAGTGATGTGGCAGCCATAACAACACATATCAGAAGTAATAGAAAACCTTTTGATACCTGGTGTCCAGGGAGCAGCTTCTGAACGGAACAGTGTCTGTAGCTTCAGACTCATGAGGTTCGATCTGCTTTTATATGTTCAGCAGTGCAGCAGGGCCTGAGGGCTCAGTGGTAACAGCTGTAATCACCAGGCAGCGACTCGTTGAGCTCGTTACAGAGGAAACATGGGGCTCATCGATCAGGAGGCAACACAGATCCCACAGATTGAAACATCATCAGCTGTGTTAAATTACTTTTATGACCTGAGGACTTAATGCTGTGACTCTTTGGCTCACACCAGCATGTCTATCATTAAATTCACCTTTCATAAACACGATTCTCCTTTTCTATAGAGTTTGTCAGTGATTTCATCAAACTGTTGATTTAAGGCACCTCATTGCAAGGCGGCACGGTGGTAGAGTGGTCAGCCTCACAGAAAGGAGGTTCATGGATTTGAATCCCACGATACATAGACTGAATTAGTGGCGGGCTGGTGACCTCTCATGGGTGAAGTCCACCGGTTTAAATACATTTTTATTGTACATAAGTGTTTCCTGTCTCGTATGTAATAATATCCGCCTGGGAAGATATTAATAATAACACACTTTATTTTTATATCACCTTTCATACAAGGAATGCATCTCGCAAAAGTGCTTTACATAAAATGTATATCAAACTTTTTTTTTAAGAAACATAAGAACACATAAAAATGACATTAAACATAGAAGGCAATCAAAATTAAAACAAAGGGATTGGACATTATAATCCAGGAGGTGCAGGTAGTTTTATACTTTATCACTTTATTAATCTGAGGTGCAGGTAGTTTTATACTTTATCACTTTAATAATCTGAGGTGCAGGTAGTTTTATACTTTATCACTTTATTAATCTGAGGTGCAGGTAGTTTTATACTTTATCACTTTAATAATCTGAGGTGCAGGTAGTTTTATACTTTATCACTTTAATAATCTGAGGTGCAGGTAGTTTTATACTTTATCACGCGAGGTTACAGCAATTATTATTGTATATATGTCATTTAATATATCAACTAAACGAGCGTCCATAAAACCTTGGGTGTGATGTAGCGGTTAGCATTAGCTTCAGCGTCTCAAAGTGGCGCTGGAATTCGACGTCATCGTGCATCTTCCTCTGATTGGCTGAGGACACGAGCGCTTTTTCTTTTTAAATCAACTTTATTAACACTGCAGAGAAATTACAATACCAGTAAAGAGAGAATATATGGAGAACTGGAGGAAATTAAACTTAAACTGAACCTAACAAGCTGAAATAAGCGTAGTGTAAATATTAAGGTAAATATTAAGATTTTAAAAACTTTCATCTATTAATATGATCCATAAAAATGTTTAAGGGTTAGTCAGTGTCAGGTGTTTAAGTTGTTTTTACATAAGTCATTATAAAAATACTTTTTTTAAAGATTAAACTGAAGAAATCTGTGTGTGTGTCCATGATATTTGATAATGTTTGAGTGTTGGTTAAAGTGCTGTGAGTGTGATACTTTATTGATCCTGAAGGAGAGTGGGCATCCAGTAGCAAACAAACAGTCAAAGACCAGAGCATAACAATACATTTATTTTTGTGAAAGTTTGTCAGACATTAGTCTTTCCCTTTGCAACATCTTCATGAAAAGTTAGATTCAGACCTCAGACTAAGTTCAGATCAAAACCCAATACATCTGGATTTGTCCAATTTAGATGTTCACATTAGTTATGTTCACATATCAGAAAACTGTTGAACGTGTGTCAACTTATCAGGGCGGCATTTGAAAGAATTTCATATTACGATTTATGTATTGTGTTTATTAGAGTGAAAAAAAAAGAAACCTGCTCTGAATGTTATCTTTTTTAAAGAAGGATGTTCAGCAAAACGCTCTCCATCATGGTTATGCAGTTTATATAAATCAATCCATGGCCGTTTAACCAGACATGTAGTTTCATGGTGGTTTAATAACCTACAATATTAGAGTTGTGACTTTAAGAATGATCAAAGAAATTAAAACAGTTTTACTAAGCTTCAGTAAAAATTCTGCAGGAAACAGCTTTTTAGTTTTAAACCATTTATTCACGTCAGATCTGCAGCAAACACCCGAGACCTCCAAGGTCAAGACAAGAGTAAGTCAACCGGTCGAAGGCAGATGGAGAATGCAGAAGATACCGAGGAGGTTTACATAGGTCTTGATGTGGCAGAGGCAGCAGAGAGGCAGTCAACCATGGATATCTGAAAAGGTAAAGACAGAGTTAGTCAACTAAAAGCCTGCAGATAAGAGAATATAGTAGATACTGAGTGTTGCAGTTAAACCCCACATTTCCCTTGAGGGTCAGCAGGGCGGCTCTGCCCAGACAGTCTTCTGAGTCTGACACGCATGGGAGGAGCAGGCTCTCCTGGGGTGTAGCGGCTTTCGAGAGGTCACTCCTCTTCCTCCAATGTATCTAGAACGAGTGCTGAAGTAGTAAACTGGCTCCAGATCAGACACGTCGCTGAAGAACGGCTCAGGGTTCTCAGCTGCTTCGGCGACAGCATCGAAGGCCTCCTCGGTCACAGCTTCAGCTGCACCGGGGGAGTCGTCAGTGACGGGGAGGAAATCTCCAACCTCAGGCTCACCGTCAGTGTCAGCTGGAACAAAGTCATACGCAAGGGCTGCATAAGACTTACTCCCTGCACCACCATAATTGTAACCTGGAGCAGATGGTTTATAGCCTCCATATCCTCCACCGTCACTGCCAGAATTCCCCCCAAGGCCACTGTACCAGTACCCAGACCGCGGCAGCTGCTTGAATCTTGGGGTATCTCTACCTGATCGTGGGCCTGAGCAGAAACGAAATTTGTCGTGAATTTAGTTTAAAGCAGAATAAAGTTGCTCACAAATATGTAACATTGACTAAAAACGGTTCCTACCCATTCTCACAGGTTCACAGATAACGTGTCCAATGAGAAGAAAGGAAATCCAGATCACCCTGCAGAAACATTTCAGCTTTAGATCACATGTTTTTAACGTAATATTTGTTGAGAGTATTTAACTCACTTCATTCTGCTGCAGAGTAGATTCAGGACACTGTTACAAGCTGATTTCTGTCAACGACCCTGCACACAGACAACATGGGGAACAGCTCAGCCGTCAGTGATGTGGCAGCCATAACAACACATATCAGAAGTAATAGAAAACCTTTTGATACCTGGTGTCCAGGGAGCAGCTTCTGAACGGAACAGTGTCTGTAGCTTCAGACTCATGAGGTTCGATCTGCTTTTATATGTTCAGCAGTGCAGCAGGGCCTGAGGGCTCAGTGGTAACAGCTGTAATCACCAGGCAGCGACTCGTTGAGCTCGTTACAGAGGAAACATGGGGCTCATCGATCAGGAGGCAACACAGATCCCACAGATTGAAACATCATCAGCTGTGTTAAATTACTTTTATGACCTGAGGACTTAATGCTGTGACTCTTTGGCTCACACCAGCATGTCTATCATTAAATTCACCTTTCATAAACACGATTCTCCTTTTCTATAGAGTTTGTCAGTGATTTCATCAAACTGTTGATTTAAGGCACCTCATTGCAAGGCGGCACGGTGGTAGAGTGGTCAGCCTCACAGAAAGGAGGTTCATGGATTTGAATCCCACGATACATAGACTGAATTAGTGGCGGGCTGGTGACCTCTCATGGGTGAAGTCCACCGGTTTAAATACATTTTTATTGTACATAAGTGTTTCCTGTCTCGTATGTAATAATATCCGCCTGGGAAGATATTAATAATAACACACTTTATTTTTATATCACCTTTCATACAAGGAATGCATCTCGCAAAAGTGCTTTACATAAAATGTATATCAAACTTTTTTTTTAAGAAACATAAGAACACATAAAAATGACATTAAACATAGAAGGCAATCAAAATTAAAACAAAGAAGGGATTGGACATTATAATCCAGGAGGTGCAGGTAGTTTTATACTTTATCACTTTATTAATCTGAGGTGCAGGTAGTTTTATCTTTATCACTTTTTAATTGAGTGCAGTGTTTTATACTTTATCACTTTATTAATCTGAGGTGCAGGTAGTTTTATACTTTATCACTTTAATAATCTGAGGTGCAGGTAGTTTTATACTTTATCACTTTATAATCTGAGGTGCAGGTAGTTTTATACTTTATCACTTTAATAATCTGAGGTGCAGGTAGTTTTATACTTTATCACTTTAATAATCTGAGGTGCAGGTAGTTTTATACTTTATCACTTTATTAATCTGAGGTGCAGGTAGTTTTATACTTTATCACTTTATTAATCTGAGGTGCAGGTAGTTTTATACTTTATCACTTTATTAATCTGAGGTGCAAGTAGTTTTATACTTTATCACTTTAATAATCTGAGGTGCAGGTAGTTTTATACTTTATCACTTTAATAATCTGAGGTGCAGGTAGTTTTATACTTTATCACGCGAGGTTACAGCAATTATTATTGTATATATGTCATTTAATATATCAACTAAACGAGCGTCCATAAAACCTTGGGTGTGATGTAGCGGTTAGCATTAGCTTCAGCGTCTCAAAGTGGCGCTGGAATTCGACGTCATCGTGCATCTTCCTCTGATTGGCTGAGGACACGAGCGCTTTTTCTTTTTAAATCAACTTTATTAACACTGCAGAGAAATTACAATACCAGTAAAGAGAGAATATATGGAGAACTGGAGGAAATTAAACTTAAACTGAACCTAACAAGCTGAAATAAGCGTAGTGTAAATATTAAGGTAAATATTAAGATTTTAAAAACTTTCATCTAGAAATATGATCCATAAAAATGTTTAAGGGTTAGTCAGTGTCAGGTGTTTAAGTTGTTTTTACATAAGTCATTATAAAAATACTTTTTTTAAAGATTAAACTGAAGAAATCTGTGTGTGTGTCCATGATATTTGATAATGTTTGAGTGTTGGTTAAAGTGCTGTGAGTGTGATACTTTATTGATCCTGAAGGAGAGTGGGCATCCAGTAGCAAACAAACAGTCAAAGACCAGAGCATAACAATACATTTATTTTTGTGAAAGTTTGTCAGACATTAGTCTTTCCCTTTCCAACATCTTCATGAAAAGTTAGATTCAGACCTCAGACTAAGTTCAGATCAAAACCCAATACATCTGGATTTGTCCAATTTAGATGTTCACATTAGTTATGTTCACATATCAGAAAACTGTTGAACGTGTGTCAACTTATCAGGGCGGCATTTGAAAGAATTTCATATTACGATTTATGTATTGTGTTTATTAGAGTGAAAAAAAAAGAAACCTGCTCTGAATGTTATCTTTTTTAAAGAAGGATGTTCAGCAAAACGCTCTCCATCATGGCTATGCAGTTTATATAAATCAATCCATGGCCGTTTAACCAGACATGTAGTTTCATGGTGTTTTAATAACCTACAATATTAGAGTTGTGACTTTAAGAATGATCAAAGAAATTAAAACAGTTTTACTAAGCTTCAGTAAAAATTCTGCAGGAAACAGCTTTTTAGTTTTAAACCATTTATTCACGTCAGATCTGCAGCAAACACCCGAGACCTCCAAGGTCAAGACAAGAGTAAGTCAACCGGTCGAAGGCAGATGGAGAATGCAGAAGATACCGAGGAGGTTTACATAGGTCTTGATGTGGCAGAGGCAGCAGAGAGGCAGTCAACCATGGATATCTGAAAAGGTAAAGACAGAGTTAGTCAACTAAAAGCCTGCAGATAAGAGAATATAGTAGATACTGAGTGTTGCAGTTAAACCCCACATTTCCCTTGAGGGTCAGCAGGGCGGCTCTGCCCAGACAGTCTTCTGAGTCTGACACGCATGGGAGGAGCAGGCTCTCCTGGGGTGTAGCGGCTTTGAGAGGTCACTCCTCTTCCTCGATTGTATCTAGAACGAGTGCTGAAGTAGTAAACTGGCTCCAGATCAGACACGTCGCTGAAGAACGGCTCAGGGTTCTCAGCTGCTTCGGCGACAGCATCGAAGGCCTCCTCGGTCACAGCTTCAGCTGCACCGGGGGAGTCGTCAGTGACGGGGAGGAAATCTCCAACCTCAGGCTCACCGTCAGTGTCAGCTGGAACAAAGTCATACGCAAGGGCTGCATAAGACTTACTCCCTGCACCACCATAATTGTAACCTGGAGCAGATGGTTTATAGCCTCCATATCCTCCACTGCCAGAATTCCCCCCAAGGCCACTGTACCAGTACCCAGACCGCGGCAGCTGCTTGAATCTTGGGGTATCTCTACCTGATCGTGGGCCTGAGCAGAAACGAAATTTGTCGTGAATTTAGTTTAAAGCAGAATAAAGTTGCTCACAAATATGTAACATTGACTAAAAACGGTTCCTACCCATTCTCACAGGTTCACAGATAACGTGTCCAATGAGAAGAAAGGAAATCCAGATCACCCTGCAGAAACATTTCAGCTTTAGATCACACGTTTTTAACGTAATATTTGTTTAGAGTATTTAACTCACTTCATTCTGCTGCAGAGTAGATTCAGGACACTGTTACAAGCTGATTTCTGTCAACGACCCTGCACACAGACAACATGGGGAACAGCTCAGCCGTCAGTGATGTGGCAGCCATAACAACACATATCAGAAGTAATAGAAAACCTTTTGATACCTGGTGTCCAGGGAGCAGCTTCTGAACGGAACAGTGTCTGTAGCTTCAGACTCATGAGGTTCGATCTGCTTTTATATGTTCAGCAGTGCAGCAGGGCCTGAGGGCTCAGTGGTAACAGCTGTAATCACCAGGCAGCGACTCGTTGAGCTCGTTACAGAGGAAACATGGGGCTCATCGATCAGGAGGCAACACAGATCCCACAGATTGAAACATCATCAGCTGTGTTAAATTACTTTTATGACCTGAGGACTTAATGCTGTGACTCTTTGGCTCACACCAGCATGTCTATCATTAAATTCACCTTTCATAAACACGATTCTCCTTTTCTATAGAGTTTGTCAGTGATTTCATCAAACTGTTGATTTAAGGCACCTCATTGCAAGGCGGCACGGTGGTAGAGTGGTCAGCCTCACAGAAAGGAGGTTCATGGATTTGAATCCCACGATACATAGACTGAATTAGTGGCGGGCTGGTGACCTCTCATGGGTGAAGTCCACCGGTTTAAATACATTTTTATTGTACATAAGTGTTTCCTGTCTCGTATGTAATAATATCCGCCTGGGAAGATATTAATAATAACACACTTTATTTTTATATCACCTTTCATACAAGGAATGCATCTCGCAAAAGTGCTTTACATAAAATGTATATCAAACTTTTTTTTTAAGAAACATAAGAACACATTAAAAATTACATTAAACATAGAAGGCAATCAAAATTCAAAACAAAGAAGGGATTGGACATTATAATCCAGGAGGTGCAGGTAGTTTTATACTTTATCACTTTATTAATCTGAGGTGCAGGTAGTTTTATACTTTATCACTTTAATAATCTGAGGTGCAGGTAGTTTTATACTTTATCACTTTAATAATCTGAGGTGCAGGTAGTTTTATACTTTATCACTTTAATAATCTGAGGTGCAGGTAGTTTTATACTTTATCACTTTAATAATCTGAGGTGCAGGTAGTTTTATACTTTATCACTTTATTAATCTGAGGTGCAGGTAGTTTTATACTTTATCACTTTATTAATCTGAGGTGCAGGTAGTTTTATACTTTATCACTTTATTAATCTGAGGTGCAGGTAGTTTTATACTTTATCACTTTAATAATCTGAGGTGCAGGTAGTTTTATACTTTATCACTTTAATAATCTGAGGTGCAGGTAGTTTTATACTTTATCACTTTATTAATCTGAGGTGCAGGTAGTTTTATACTTTATCACGCGAGGTTACAGCAATTATTATTGTATATATGTCATTTAATATATCAACTAAACGAGCGTCCATAAAACCTTGGGTGTGATGTAGCGGTTAGCATTAGCTTCAGCGTCTCAAAGTGGCGCTGGAATTCGACGTCATCGTGCATCTTCCTCTGATTGGCTGAGGACACGAGCGCTTTTTCTTTTTAAATCAACTTTATTAACACTGCAGAGAAATTACAATACCAGTAAAGAGAGAATATATGGAGAACTGGAGGAAATTAAACTTAAACTGAACCTAACAAGCTGAAATAAGCGTAGTGTAAATATTAAGGTAAATATTAAGATTTTAAAAACTTTCATCTAGAAATATGATCCATAAAAATGTTTAAGGGTTAGTCAGTGTCAGGTGTTTAAGTTGTTTTTACATAAGTCATTATAAAAATACTTTTTTTAAAGATTAAACTGAAGAAATCTGTGTGTGTGTCCATGATATTTGATAATGTTTGAGTGTTGGTTAAAGTGCTGTGAGTGTGATACTTTATTGATCCTGAAGGAGAGTGGGCATCCAGTAGCAAACAAACAGTCAAAGACCAGAGCATAACAATACATTTATTTTTGTGAAAGTTTGTCAGACATTAGTCTTTCCCTTTCCAACATCTTCATGAAAAGTTAGATTCAGACCTCAGACTAAGTTCAGATCAAAACCCAATACATCTGGATTTGTCCAATTTAGATGTTCACATTAGTTATGTTCACATATCAGAAAACTGTTGAACGTGTGTCAACTTATCAGGGCGGCATTTGAAAGAATTTCATATTACGATTTATGTATTGTGTTTATTAGAGTGAAAAAAAAAGAAACCTGCTCTGAATGTTATCTTTTTTAAAGAAGGATGTTCAGCAAAACGCTCTCCATCATGGCTATGCAGTTTATATAAATCAATCCATGGCCGTTTAACCAGACATGTAGTTTCATGGTGTTTTAATAACCTACAATATTAGAGTTGTGACTTTAAGAATGATCAAAGAAATTAAAACAGTTTTACTAAGCTTCAGTAAAAATTCTGCAGGAAACAGCTTTTTAGTTTTAAACCATTTATTCACGTCAGATCTGCAGCAAACACCCGAGACCTCCAAGGTCAAGACAAGAGTAAGTCAACCGGTCGAAGGCAGATGGAGAATGCAGAAGATACCGAGGAGGTTTACATAGGTCTTGATGTGGCAGAGGCAGCAGAGAGGCAGTCAACCATGGATATCTGAAAAGGTAAAGACAGAGTTAGTCAACTAAAAGCCTGCAGATAAGAGAATATAGTAGATACTGAGTGTTGCAGTTAAACCCCACATTTCCCTTGAGGGTCAGCAGGGCGGCTCTGCCCAGACAGTCTTCTGAGTCTGACACGCATGGGAGGAGCAGGCTCTCCTGGGGTGTAGCGGCTTTGAGAGGTCACTCCTCTTCCTCGATTGTATCTAGAACGAGTGCTGAAGTAGTAAACTGGCTCCAGATCAGACACGTCGCTGAAGAACGGCTCAGGGTTCTCAGCTGCTTCGGCGACAGCATCGAAGGCCTCCTCGGTCACAGCTTCAGCTGCACCGGGGGAGTCGTCAGTGACGGGGAGGAAATCTCCAACCTCAGGCTCACCGTCAGTGTCAGCTGGAACAAAGTCATACGCAAGGGCTGCATAAGACTTACTCCCTGCACCACCATAATTGTAACCTGGAGCAGATGGTTTATAGCCTCCATATCCTCCACCGTCACTGCCAGAATTCCCCCCAAGGCCACTGTACCAGTACCCAGACCGCGGCAGCTGCTTGAATCTTGGGGTATCTCTACCTGACCGTGGGCCTGAGCAGAAACGAAATTTGTCGTGAATTTAGTTTAAAGCAGAATAAAGTTGCTCACAAATACGTAACATTGACTAAAAACGGTTCCTACCCATTCTCACAGGTTCACAGATAACGTGTCCAATGAGAAGAAAGGAAATCCAGATCACCCTGCAGAAACATCTCAGCTTTAGATCACATGTTTTTAACGTAATATTTGTTGAGAGTATTTAACTCACTTCATTCTGCTGCAGAGTAGATTCAGGACACTGTTACAAGCTGATTTCTGTCAACGACCCTGCACACAGACAACATGGGGAACAGTTCAGCCGTCAGTGATGTGGCAGCCATAACAACACATATCAGAAGTAATAGAAAACCTTTTGATACCTGGTGTCCAGGGAGCAGCTTCTGAACGGAACAGTGTCTGTAGCTTCAGACTCATGAGGTTCGATCTGCTTTTATATGTTCAGCAGTGCAGCAGGGCCTGAGGGCTCAGTGGTAACAGCTGTAATCACCAGGCAGCGACTCGTTGAGCTCGTTACAGAGGAAACATGGGGCTCATCGATCAGGAGGCAACACAGATCCCACAGATTGAAACATCATCAGCTGTGTTAAATTACTTTTATGACCTGAGGACTTAATGCTGTGACTCTTTGGCTCACACCAGCATGTCTATCATTAAATTCACCTTTCATAAACACGATTCTCCTTTTCTATAGAGTTTGTCAGTGATTTCATCAAACTGTTGATTTAAGGCACCTCATTGCAAGGCGGCACGGTGGTAGAGTGGTCAGCCTCACAGAAAGGAGGTTCATGGATTTGAATCCCACGATACATAGACTGAATTAGTGGCGGGCTGGTGACCTCTCATGGGTGAAGTCCACCGGTTTAAATACATTTTTATTGTACATAAGTGTTTCCTGTCTCGTATGTAATAATATCCGCCTGGGAAGATATTAATAATAACACACTTTATTTTTATATCACCTTTCATACAAGGAATGCATCTCGCAAAAGTGCTTTACATAAAATGTATATCAAACTTTTTTTTTAAGAAACATAAGAACACATAAAAATGACATTAAACATAGAAGGCAATCAAAATTAAAACAAAGAAGGGATTGGACATTATAATCCAGGAGGTGCAGGTAGTTTTATACTTTATCACTTTATTAATCTGAGGTGCAGGTAGTTTTATACTTTATCACTTTAATAATCTGAGGTGCAGGTAGTTTTATACATCTCATAACTTTATTAATCTGAGGTGCAGGTAGTTTTATACTTTATCACTTTATTAATCTGAGGTGCAGGTAGTTTTATACTTTATCACTTTATTAATCTGAGGTGCAGGTAGTTTTATACTTTATCACTTTATTAATCTGAGGTGCAGGTAGTTTTATATCTCATCACTTTAATAATCTGAGGTGCAGGTAGTTTTATATCTCATAACTTTATTAATCTAAGGTGCAGGTAGTTTTATATCTCATAACTTTATTAATCTGAGGTGCAGGTAGTTGTATATCTCATAACTTTATTAATCTGAGGTGCAGGTAGTTGTATATCTCATAACTTTATTAATCTGAGGTGCAGGTAGTTTTATTCTCATAATTTTATTAATCTGAGGTGCAGGTAGGTTTATCTTTCATAAGTTTAATATTTAGGTGAATGTTCCTTTTATCACCACAGGCGCTGTGGAGCCCCTCCAGCCCCTCCCACTTGCTCCGGACCACGCCCCCGTGTCGGCTCTCCTGTGAAGTTTCCCGGGAGTCTGCGACACGCTTGCCTCTCCTCCGGATCGCAGCCCGCCCGGCCCGGTCCCCGCGGTTCTCTCGGTGTCTGTTCCGTCCCGATGGACTGAGGCGGGCCCCATGGCGGTGAACTCGGTGCACTGGTTCCGGAAGGGGCTCCGGCTGCACGACAACCCGGCGCTGCAGGAGGCCCTGAGCGGGGCCGACTCGGTCCGCTGTGTTTACATCCTGGACCCCTGGTTCGCGGGCGCCGCCAACGTGGGAATCAACCGATGGAGGTTCGTGACTTCACGTTGAAATAACAGTAAACTCTGCTCGGCTGTCGTCATTTGTTCGGATCAGACCCCGGGAAGCGCCGGGGGTTCGAGGCCCGCGCTTCCGCTCTGTTAGCTTAGCGACCTGCCAGGGTCCATAGACAGATCTCAAGATCTAATGTTCTTATGTGGACATGTAGTGAATATCTCCACTGAGCAGGAGGAGAAACACGTGAGGTAGAATCTATGTGGTTCTCTGGGATGTTCGGCTTGCATGTTGAGCTGTTACAAAACTGTCACACAACTGACACACAACTGTCACACAACTGTCACACAACTGTCAACTGACACATGTCCCATTATATAACTACTACTGATAGTAACATTGGTTTAGAATGCACCTGTCTTTCTGGTCTGTGAGGTTTGGTCATTATCTCGCTGCAATCTGAAACAACATAGATGTAAACATTGTTATTGTATTTTATCTATGAGGAAGTGAACTGGTTCATCTCCTAGAATAGGAATATTTCTCAGCCCAGTAATGGGTTTGTTCTTGTTCCTCCTCCTGAGAGATGGTTATTAAACTGCTCTTCTATTTTCCCTGTGCGTTACCTTTCTGAGTTTGGTATCTATCAAGTTCTGTGTCTGTTGTGAAGTTGCTCGTCTGTCTCTCAGGGACCAGAGCTGATATATTCATCTTCTGAGGCTGCGCTGACTTTTGCTTTGTCTGATTTGTGCTTTGGATAAAAACTTCTAAATATCACGTCCTTCCGCCTGGCTGTGATTTGATGCTCAGAAAGTGTCTCTTTAGTCTTTAGGAATCAAACTTTCCCCTGGTTGATGTGTGTGCAGGTTCCTGCTGGAGTCTCTGGAGGACCTGGACAGCAGCCTGAAGAAGCTCAGCTCCAGGTTGTTTGTAATCAGAGGGCAGCCCACGGACGTTTTCCCCAGGCTCTTTAAGGTCTGTATCCCTGACCTCTCTGTCTGACCCCAGAGCAGCACACTGGAAAGAGCACTGACTCAGCTTTTGCTTAGTAATGTTATTAGCAACTAAATAGACCATGTAAAATGAAAAGTTCAATGTTTCCCTCAAATCTCAAATGGCTCAGATTGTGCCACGGCAGCTTTTTGGAGAGTTCTTTGTACGCATCTCTAATATGTAATGTTCAAGGTTTTAGGCTCCAACAAGTACACTGCTGCCTACACCACAGAAGAAAGTCAAAGTTTAACCCTTTTACATGAAATCTCTTCAATGAGGGCCTGAGAAAAGGGTCTGATTCTAATAACACAACAGGATCCCTTTGCCACATGAGCGTTTCTCCCTGATCCGTGAAGACACAACTTTGTTCTCATAGTCAAACACTCGTGTTTATAGTGGTTGTTTTGTGACTGAGCTCAGTCGTCTGATCAGCCACTAACACAACACAATCTGCACTTTACAAAACACAATTCTCGTGGTTTCCATGGTCAGGCCGCACTGATCCACATCGACCAGCGGCAGGATGTGTTAATATTTATGAGGAGATTCGCGCGGGGAAGGGGGGCGGGGGGGTCTCTGTTCAGCGGCTGTTGCGTAACTCGCTGTTAATTTTACTTCTATTGCGACGGAAACCTGCAACTGGAGTCACAGAAAGTTTACAGGATGATTAGATTGGAGAGCAATCCACAGGAGGTCCCGGAACCTGTTTGATCTCAGTCTGTGTTTCAACTCTAAGTTTCTGTTGGTCTGCCTCTGCTCCGCTGCAGGAGTGGAACGTGACCCGGCTGACGTTTGAATACGACCCCGAGCCGTATGGGAAGGAGAGAGATGCGGCCATCATCAAGATGGCGCAGGAGTTTGGGGTCGAGACCCTCGTCAGAAAGTCACACACCCTCTACAACCTGGATCGGTTTGTCACACACACACACACAGACACACACACACAACCTTTTTTTCATGTGGAATATAATATAAATAATTGTTGCTCTCGGATCTTTAGGGTTAAAATGTTATAAACACTCAAAAATAAGAATTTAAGACTGATAAATGGATTTTTATTAAACTTTGAAGTTTATAAAAAAATGGTTACATTAAATAAAAGCTGGAGACGTTTTCTCTAAAAGCTCGATCACAAGATTTAATAAAGTGATGCAGTGAACTTTCCCATTAACTGTCATGTGAGTCATGTGACCTGTTACAAATTTGATCTGCTATCCACTTTTTAACATTTCAGAAAATTACATAATTCGAGATGATGCAGAAACCCCAAACAATCATGAGTCCTTTCAAACAGCATCTCAAGCTGCGCAGCCCCCAGGGGCCTGGAGGTGTAACTGTAGGTCACACCCCCGCCCATGTGCCGAGGCCAGGTGGCAGAATGAGGAACAGATGAAGCTCGACACTCGTTACCTCCGCCTGCTGCGTGAGAGCGTTACAGCACCGCATTGTGTAATGGGACATCTGTGTGTGTGAGATGGGAGGGAGTGGACCTGTGTGTGTCTGTGTGTGTGTGTGTGTGTGTGTTAATACTGTGTGAGGCGGGAGGGAGTGGAGCTTTGTGTGCAGCTCACTGGTCACAGTCGACCAATAGGAAGCTTCCCCGGCTGCACATCCACAGACCGACCATCCAGAGCGTCGTCACAGTTCAAGACAAGTTGTATAAGACAGAATCTATGAATACAGAGCGACTTTTAGGCCCAAATGACAGAGGCTCAGTTTACTAATTACTCAAGATGATTAAGGTGGATTGTGTTTTTTCTGTTTTCTCTCAGTGTGAATGTATTTCAGCTCAGCAGCTCCTGAAAACACTCCTGCACCACAATGTTATTTAAATCATGAAACTGATTTCAACCATAATAATCAGCCCTAATTAAATCTTTTACAAGTTAAAGTTATAATTCTAATATCAGAACGTTGCCCCTGACCTGCTCCATGTTTCTCTCTCTTCTGATCCCAGGATCATTGAGATGAACAACAACAGTCCTCCTCTGACCTTCAAGCGGTTCCAGACCATCGTGAGTCGGCTGGAGCTGCCGGGCAGACCCCTGCCTGCCGTCACCCAGCAGCAGATGGACAAGTGTCGCACTAAAATAACCGACAACCACGACCAGCTGTACAGTATTCCCTCTCTGGAGGAGCTAGGTACACACGACTGTTTTCATTCTGTAAAACACGCTGAGTCGTAGCTCCGCTGCCTGCTCTTTATATTCTGTTGTTCTCTGGGTGTATTGAGAGTGAATGAGTTTTAATTTGACAGAAGGGTTGGGTACCGATCACATTTTTTGTAAGGGAACGACTGAATTACCTTTATGAGCCTAATTTCGCTTCCTGTGATCGGAGTGAGAGAGTATAAAGAGAGAGAGAGAGAGAAAGACCCGTTAGGTCCAGCATCATGAAAAGTTACTAACAGTTTCCAACAGGTGTTGAGTTCCCCGTGTGACAGCTGCTCTGTGTCTGAACTGGTTTCCAGGCTTCAGGACGCTGGGTTTACCTCCAGCTGTTTGGCGAGGAGGAGAATCCGAGGCTTTGGACCGACTCAGCAAACATCTGGACAAGAAGGTAAAAAAGAAAGTGACGTTAAAGCCTCATAACTGAAGGAACCCAGAGGAGACTGAAACGAGTTTTCATTTCCTGTGTCACTGCTAAATCCAACATAGTTCACAGGTTTGGTTTCAGGTTGATAGAGATGAAAATCTGTTAAATGCTTTAACTTGAAAAGAAGTTGTGAATTTGATTTGAAAGTGAAACACAGAAGTGAAATAGAAGCTTGTCTCTCAAGCTGTTCACAGACAGAACAGACACCAGTTTGTGTTTAACATCTGAAGAAGCAGCAGGAGATGTTCTGGGTCAAACAATATCATCAGTTCTTGTTTGAAAGCAGCTAAATATGAATATTTAACATACATTTGAATGAAAGGCTGGAGTCTCTTTAGCGTGGTGGTAAACTGCTCAGGACTGAACCCGTCTGTGGTCTCTGGTTCTCTTCAGGTGTGGGTGGCCAACCTGGACCATCCCCGGGTCAACACCTGCTCTCTGTACGCCAGTCCCACCGGCCTCAGCCCCTACCTGCGCTTCGGCTGTTTGTCCTGCAGGGTTCTTTACTACAACCTGCGAGAGCTCTACATGAAGGTACTTTCTGTCTCTGTGTCCTCTGCTCCCGGAGGTCTGTGGTAACCTCAACCTGATTCCTGCTCTTCCTCTCACGTGATGTCTGCAGCTCCGGAAGCGCTGCAGTCCTCCTCTGTCCCTGTTTGGTCAGTTGCTGTGGAGGGAGTTCTTCTACACCGCCGCCACCAACAACCCCAACTTTGACCGCATGGATGGAAACCCCATCTGCGTCCAGGTGGGTCACGTTCAACAACCAACAAACTCCACCGCTGAATGTTTTAAAGATATAAGTTGAAGTGTTTGTCTCCTGTAGAGAGAGAGAAGAGGGTTTTGTTCATATCTTGTCTCCTGTGCCTCCCGTTTGTCTCCAGATCCCTTGGGACCAGAACCCAGAGGCCCTGGCGAAGTGGGCCGAGGGTCGGACTGGTTTCCCCTGGATCGACGCCATCATGACGCAGCTGAGACAGGAGGGCTGGATCCACCACCTGGCCCGACACGCTGTGGCCTGTTTCCTGACCAGAGGAGACCTGTGGATCAGCTGGGAGAGCGGCATGAAGGTAAGAACTCAACCAGCAGGAGAACCCGGGTGAAGTGATAGAAGACGCAGTTCTCATGCTTGTGTGTGTGTGCAGGTGTTTGAGGAGCTGCTCCTGGATGCAGACTGGAGTGTGAACGCTGGCAGCTGGATGTGGTTATCCTGCAGTGCCTTCTTCCAGCAGTTCTTCCACTGCTACTGTCCTGTCGGCTTCGGAAAGAGAACGGACCCATCAGGAGATTATATCAGGTCCGTTGTGTACTGGTGCTCCGACAGCATCTCCTGAATCAGCCTCTGTGTTTAAACTGAGTTCTGTTGCCTTCATGTTTAAGCTTGTGGATAAACTTTTAAACTGCCGCAGCAAATAGGTTGAAAGGTTGAGATGATTTTCTTGTATTTTAATTTCCGGCAGGCGTTACGTCCCCATCCTGAAGGACTACCCCAACCGTTACATCTATGAGCCGTGGAACGCACCGGAGTCCATCCAGAAGGCGGCAAACTGTGTGGTGGGAGTGGATTATCCCGAACCTATGATCAACCACGCAGAGGGCAGCCGGCTCAACATCGAGAGGATGAAACAAGTCTACCAGCAGCTCTCCCACTACAGAGGACTCAGTAAGTCGTCTCTGAGACACTGAGCGAACGTCCACCACAGGGTTTCAGGCGGGTTTAGCTTCTTCAGGCTTCAGGTGCAGTACTGCACAGTACTACAGTACTACAGTACTACAGTACTACAGTACTACAGTACTTAATACAGTCTCTATTTCCTGTGATTGGTCCAAAAGTCCAGACAAGTGTGTTCAATGTAAACAAACATCTACTTGGATTGTCCACTTTATCTTCAGTTATGAGGAAGTGTCAGTTAATTTGTGGGATTTCTTCTATCCGTCGTCTAGATATAGTTATTGCTATTTCATCATTGATTTACCTGTGTGTGTGTGTGTCTGTGTGTGTGTCTGTGTGTGTCTCAGGCCTACTAGCATCAGTACCAACAATCCAGGAGGAGGCAGAACCCCTGATGACCGATGAGTCATCATTCAGTGGACCTGGTAGGAGGACACACAGAAGCATTGAGGATTTAGAAGATGTCACATGATTGACAGCTGGATCTCTTTCCCGTGTTTTGCAGACTCTCCTCCCAGAGGCCCCGCCTCCAGTGAAGCCGCCGGCTGCTCCACGGCTCCTGACTCGTCCACAGTCTTTGTGTCCTACGCTCCACATCCGGAGCTGGTAGACACTCGGGGAGTTCACCCCCCCCAGACGCCCTGCACCTCCTCAGGCTCACACCCTCCACCCCCTGCAGCCGTATCATGGAGCTTTGCCCCTCCCTCCCCAGCTCATAGTCCTCTGTCAAGGTCGAAAGCCTTGTCCCCGTCCTCGTCATGTCCCACCTCGTCCCCGGCTCCGAGTCCAGCCGGGACCTCAGGTCAGACCGTTTCCAAAAGGAAAAGTCTCGTCCGCAAGACGCGTCGCAGCCCGAGGCCGCGAGGGCGTCCGAGCTGCGCTACGTCAGGCAGGGAGGGAGAGAGGAGGGAGGAGGAGGAAGAGGAGGAGGAAGAGGAGGAGAGGGCGGACACTGGAGGGGACGAGAGGATGGAGGAGGATGCTGAACACGAGGTGGAGAGAATGGAGGAAGAGACTTCAGCACATCAGCAGTGACACAAGGTGCGAGTACAGATTCTTAATGAAGTACGCCATCTAGTGGTGATATTAGAATCTACCAACCGGACATAAAAGATTATTTCATCTATTGAAATATTTTTTGTTTGATGCCGTAGCCTTCAAATTATATATTTAACATCTTTAAAGGAAGTAACTGTTGACCTCAGTGTGATAAATAAACTGTTGTGTTCCTGTTTGTGTCTAAAACAGTTGTGTGTTCTCACGTCTCTTTCAGATGGAGTTTAAAGAGAATCGTCTTCAAACGTCCACATCGTCAACTGGACTGAAACACACACAAGGAACAACATCATACACACAAACACACATTTACCACAAGTAGTATCAGTGCAGACGCATCTTACTCACATCTTCTCCAGTTAATTATCTGGACGAGCATTTTAATAAATAACTATTTTTAGAGCAGGACCATAAAGAATGAACACAACAAAACAATCATTCTGATTTGAGACCAAAATATAATTCTCATGTCCGACACCAGGGGCTCTGCTCGTGGGAGGAGAAACTCAGAGTTTGATAAAGCTGCGTTTTGATATGATGCAGTGATGATTTTATATAAATGTTGTATAAGAGATTTAATCCAACATCTCAGAGCGCTGGACAAAACCAGATCATCCTGACTTGCACTCAGCAACAGGCAGCGACTGTGAAGAGCAGATCTACTGACCTCCACTCAAATGTATAACCCTATTTTATGTTGTAGGCGTTGAGTTGTTTACTTTACCTTCACGTCAACCTCGTGGCCCGCAGGGGAATGTAGGGTATTTCTGTTTGTATGACCCGATGATGTTGTTCAGGAGGTTTTCCTCCTTTTGAACATGTTAAAAAAACAAACCGTGAATATAGATGACTCTCTGCCTCCTCCCACATGTCAGGGGTCAGGGCGCTGGTGACGGGGGGGCCAGAGTCGGCCCAGTAGTGATCATGTTGTAGAGGAGTTCTCCCCAATACACACACTCCACCAATCAGGAGCCAGTCTGAACTGTCAATCATCACAATCAGTCTCCTCCATGTTCACAGATGGGACATGGAAATTATTTATAAAAAGTAAAAGCACAGTTTTTCAAATTATCATTTAATTTTAAGCTTCACACTGATGTTTATGTTCACGTTTCTTATATGTTTGGTTTTAATTGTTTATTTGGTGATATAATAAATGTGGTGAAACGTCATGATTGACAGCTGAGACGGCCTCTGATTGGTCGAGAGCATGTGTTGGCGGGACCTCTACCACAGCTCCACTTCCTGGTTGCCCCTGTACAGAGTCACTGGGATAATTGGGTTTCATTTCTGGTCAGCGGGAGGAAGTGGAGACGCCATCTTTATCTATAGTCCCTGATTTTAACACTATTGAATCTACATGTTTTGGTTGTCTATGGTTTTTTTGCACATCCGTTGTTTAGCAGCAGTGACGAGGTTCATCAGGGATCATAATGTTTTATAGTCGCCCTTTGACCCGTCTGCTGTGGAGGGTCGCACGTCTGTGAGGTCGTAGCAGCACATGAACGAATCACTATTAATTAAATGAATTCAGACACTTTATCTGCAGCGCAGAGGAAAACGAGACGAGTCTTTAAGACCAAAACGTTTTTAAGTTATTGCCATAATTATTAACTGGCAACTGAAAATGCTGCTTGTGTGGTTTAAAAAACTAAAAAAGAGAATGTAGAGAGGAAAGAACGGCGTGTTGCTCTCCCGTATATGTTTTAATAGAGTTTGTATAAAATATATAAAAACCATAACCTGTTTACTGATGGTCTGTTTAAGGGGGTTTCATAAAGACTTAATTCTGTCTGGAAGTTTCTCACCAGAAGCTCCACAACAGAATCACAAACACAGAAAATAACAAATCGGCAAACAACACAGGGCTGAAACTAAAGACTAATTTATTAATTAACAAATAAGTAATTATTTAAGTTTCACAAATTGGTGAATTTTGCACATTTATGCCCAGTTTGGTTTTGAAAAACACAGATTTTCACTTTACTGTCGTATAAAAGAGAAACAGTGAATCCTCGTATCAGAGGAGCTGACGTCAGCACTTTAGCAAACATGTAATTAATTTAGGTCTTAATTCAGCAATGAAATGACTGAATCTCAAAATCTTTTATAGAGAAAACCTATTGTAACCACCTGAGGAGGAAAATGTTTAACATTTATGAATGTTTTTCTGAATTCAATTTAAAATCCAAGCTATCATATATTGATCCAGTTTTATTTAGATTTGAAATCTTTGGAGATAATTGTGTCTTTAAGTAACAGAGTCGTTAGTACATGTCCTTAATTGACTGTGATGCCTCAGCACTTTGGGATTGTTCAGACAGAACAAGGATTTTGAGAAATCTCATCAAATAATGGCTGATATTATTAATATATCAAATAATGTGTCTTTAAAAGTTGGAGACGGAACCGAAGACTGAAGAATAAAAAGATGTAAATTAATGTTTTTGTTACTAAGTTTCAAAACATGGAATCAAACCAAGCATTCTCTATTTCAGAAATGATAACGATTGTGATTTTATATGAAGATTTAGCTTTTCATTTAAATCCAAAGTGACTTTGTGAAACCCCCTTGCTGTTTCCTGGATGTGTTAAAGTTTAATGGATTGTTTTTAGTCTCTAAGACAAACCTCAGCTCCTGGAGGCCGTCGTTCTGTTGGTGTTCAGGAGAAGTTGGAACTTTTGAAGTTTGCATCCTTCAGGGTAAAAGGACAATCAGTGGAAATGCTCCCAGTTCAGCCTGTGATCACAGAGAAACGCTCCCAGTTCAGCCTGTGATCACAGAGAAAGCTCCCAGTTCAGCCTGTGATCACAGAGAAAGCTCCCAGTTCAGCCTGTGATCACAGAGAAACGCTCCCAGTTCCCACCGATCCTGAACCTAACACAAGCCCCACTCAGCTGCCTGTGTTTACTGAACATTCCAGGGAGCCCAGCTCGGGGCCCTCGAGGGCCACTGGTCTGTCGGAGGTCTGTGAGTCACATGGATATTTATTTGTTTTGTACTAAAAGAGTTTATTTTCATTAAAACTGCTGAAGAATTTGTGATTGAACAGAGTTTGAGTGTGTCTCCTGTTTAAGTCCACGTTTTACACATCGGTCTGTATTCTAGAATTAGTTAGAGATCAGGTACAGTTTAAAAATAAATCCTAATAGTGCTTTAAAGTTTAAAATTCACATTAATATTTATATTACATTAATATTTCAAAATTATATCATGTTAAAAATGTGATATTAAGTTAAATAATCAATTTTTTCTGTCCATTACACCAACTGTAAACTTAAAATCAGGGGAAGTTGGAGCTCACAGTGATTCATACTGTTTAACACCCCACACACACACACACGAGAAATATAAAGGAGAATAAAAGACTCAAACTCAAGTATCAGCTGAAATAAAAACTGTTCCCTGAAGTTTAATAAACAAGACAAGTTGTGATATTCTGAAAAGAGGCAGAAACTTTAGAATGCTTTGCTCTTTCAGCACCACGGACAGCAACTCACCGACCAATCAGGAGCAATAAAGACGGAAAATTAATTAAAAGGATTTTGTTTTATTCTATTTACGACATCATCGATATTAAAAGTTCACTTTCCTGTTCTCGAACTCTGAGAAGAATCATCTCTTTACCTGCTGAAGTGTTGCTGAGTCACCTCACTGTGAGTGGTGGATTAATGCTGACTCACTAATGATGACTGGAATCTGCTGAGTCGACTCACTCTGTGGCTGAAGAACTGGTGAACTGTTGTCGGCTGCTGACTGAGTGAGTGGTCGGTTAATCCTTTGGGTTAGGGTTAGTAGTTCAGCAACTCACCAGCTGGTTGGTTGAGTTGCTGAACCAGAGACTTTACAAACGTTAACTTATTCCTGGAGCTAGTTACAGTCGGTCTAATTGTCTTTGTTTGACAAAACAACAAATGATCACAAGACCACAGAAGTTTAAAAAGCCTGTTGTCTGTCTGTCTGTCTGTCTGTCTGTCTGTCTGTCTGTGGAACAAACTCCCCTCAAGTGTGGTTGGTCGGAATTGGACTCATGATATTTTATTTTATTATTAAAGTCTATTTTCTATGTAATCAATGTGATAACGTTAGGCCTGAACTGAAAGAATCTGACAGATTCCACTGGTGGTAACAGTCAGATTCTCACATGATATCAAATCCGACGTAAACATGACAAAATTAACAAAAAGAAAAAAACAATTAGCACAACTTTCACGAGCTGTTACGTAAAACAGCAGATAAAATAATCCAATATCATTTGATGACTAAAGAAATAAGTAAGAACTAATACAAATGCAGACACACACAACATTTGTGAGATAAGAAAAAGAAAGAAAGTACAAAAAAAAACATAATCAATGTTTTAATGACTGATGTGTCCCCTCTGTCTACTGTCACTCTGTGATCTTATTTTTCTGGGTCATAGACACAGACACACAAACACACACAAACACACAAACACACACAAACACACACAAACACACACACACACACACACACACACACACACACACACACACACACACCCACACATTGTTTATTAGCCTGAACTGAAAATGCCTCAGGCAGAGGAGCTGCTGATGTCATGGCTCGCTCTGATTGGTTGGCCCTGACTTCCTCCTCCTCCCCTCTCTCTCTCCGTCTCCTCTCTGTCATCCCTCGTTCATCCCATGTCTCTTCAACACCTCCCATCCCTCCTCACTCCCTCCCTCCCTCCCTCCCTCCCTCCCTCCTTATGTCTCTCTGCCTCTCCTCTGCTCTCCTCTTCCCGGGCTGGTGCTGGTGATGATGTGACACTGTGTTCAACCAATCATGGGGCCAGGATGGAGGAGGAGGGGTGTGTCCAGAGGCCCGAGCTCGGAGCTGGTTGATGCTGAGGAGACTGAGGCGGAAGAAGAGGAAGAGAGGGAGGCAGAGGAGGGTGGGAGAGGCCTCGCCTGAGCTAAGGAGCGCCGACAGTGGCCTGATAAAGGGGGAGAAGAGGAGGAGGAGGAGGACGAGGGGAAGAGGAGGAGGAGGGAGGGGACGAAGCTGCCGCCTGTCAGCGGGGGGGATCAACCTGTGCTGTCATGGATAAATATCGACCAAAGAGGCCGACCACCCTGGCTCTGTTCCCACAGCTGCCACAGGCCGGCACCCAGGTACGACCGACTGGGAGGATCCCTGTGATGAGCTGGACTGGTGTGTGTGTCTGTGTGTGTGTGTGTGTCTTTGTGTGTGTGTGTCTGTGTGTGATCATGGCTGGATTGTGTTTAGAATGAGACAGCAGGAGCATCAAGCCGAATTAATGGGTGTGTGTATGTCCATGTATTTCCTGGGAGGATTTTCAGAATGAGACAGCAGAGGACGGCTGTGTCTCTGCTGCTAGGTGTGTGTGTCTGTGTGTCTGTGCGTGTGTTGTGTGTGTGTGTGTGTGTTCAGGCTGGCAGTGGGTCAGCTCTCGAATTGGCTCAGCTGTACCTTGGTGTTGCAGTGCTCCAGTAAACATGTTGTGTGTCGTGTCGATGTGTCCAGCAAATCTGAGCGTCCACATCTCCATGTTGTGATGTTGTGTGTCTGTGTTGTGTGTCTGCCCTGTTTTGTCCGAGCGGCTTCTGGCTCGGTGACTTGCTCAAGGACACTTTGACAGGAATCACTGTTGTTGACCCTGATTGTGCTGCTGAAGCCAGAACCTCTGAGCCGCTCTGTCATCTCATGAAATATATAGGAGGATATTCAATATGGCTCGGCTGCAGCAGCATCATCACGACAGGAGATTCAAGTCAGAAGAGGAGAATGTCTCTAAAAACCAGTGTGAACCACAGAGATGTGGCTGCTCAGGCTGGTGCAGATCACAGTTCTCTATAGGAGACAGCCTGGAGGTCTCATAAGACCAGCAGCCCTGGTAGTGTCCCTTTAAAGGAGTTACATCCTGTTTACAGATCAGATCCGAGTCGTCTCCTCCTGGGTTTCACTTCACATTCATCCTCACAGATCCATTTTAAAAACATCAACAGAACTAGGATGTCATCCCTGAAATCTCCAGCTGCACCAAACTCCTCCCACTCCTCTAAAGACGTCTGATTCCCTTTATCAAGACCCTTGAATTAAGAAATCTACAGAAATGTTAAGGTTTGTATGATATCGAACGTGATTTAAGTCAGAACTACACTACCCACAATCCTCAGGTGTATTCACGGTACTACACTAGTTTACTACAGACAAATACTACCTTCAAATACACACTTTATTGTAACAGTACAATAACA
This sequence comes from Pseudopleuronectes americanus, assembly GCA_038501795.1. Classification (NCBI taxonomy): domain Eukaryota; kingdom Metazoa; phylum Chordata; class Actinopteri; order Pleuronectiformes; family Pleuronectidae; genus Pseudopleuronectes; species Pseudopleuronectes americanus. The sequence goes on from CM076720.1 coordinate 714,300, forward strand.
ACAAGGTTCAATTGGAGAAGAAGCAGCTGGAAGTCGTTGGAAAGGCTTGTTCACAAAGGATTATGGGAGGTGTAGTTCCTTCACGCTTAAAATATTATGTTCACAGTCTTGTACCTCTTGACTCTTTTTATAAAAGCTGGATATGAAGATGTACTTTCTGAAAGTGAGACGCTCTATCACAGAGTCCAGGTTTATGAAACCTTGGATGTAAATATTACGATTTGAAGATGATTTTATTTCTTTTGGTTTGAAACCTGCTCACAGTTGAACTGAAGACCTCCAGTAAAGTTCTGAGTAGTGATGTCACGGATCCTCTGTAACCTGGAGCTGATGAATTCTTGTGTCTTCTCTTCAATTCTCTCCTGATCCTGATAAATTCCTGCCGACGTTAATGAAGCAGCTCAGTGACGAGCTCGTCTCAGAGGATCAGAGAAATCCTGCTTCAAAGAGTTTCTCACTTTATCATGTGGAACTAACGCATTCGACTTATGCAGCTTTTACATATACAGGTTTTAAAATGTAGGGTTTTAGTTCAATTTAAGATTTGAGATGAAAGTCTTTAATTTGTGACTGAATATTTGCTTTTGTGATGATAAGCAAGATTCCTTCATTTGATTTACCTTTTACTGAGGAGGTTATGTTTCTGATGCTGTTGATTAGACAAAAACATCCCAACCAGATTTCTTTAAACTTAAGTGGACGTGGATCCGGGAAAATCCCATTACACTTTGTATCAGATCCACATCAGGAGGCAGATCCAGGAATTCATGTTACCACAGCTTGAACAATTCAGTCCAACTGAGAAGCAACTGTGGTTCCTCCTGCTCCATCTTCTGAGGAGACGTTGTCCTCTCCTCCCTCTGGACCGTGTTGCTGTTGGACACTGAAGCTGCTTCAGACATTAGGACATTGTCCTTCATGTAAATGTTCTAAATCCTTTATGAATACAGCTGGATTCAAACCTTCACACATTCACACACACACGTTGAAACAGTGCATCTACGTGCAGCACGTTCTCCAGGACACAACACAATGCTGCTCTTCACATAATGACTAGAAATGAAACACCACTTATTGGAATTAGTTCATAGACAGAGTTCATAGTATTGATCAGTGCACGTGTCATCGAACACACTGAATCAACAGTGTGACTGTGTGTGTGTGTAATATGATATATGTCAAAAATGGAGATGAAGATCGGACAACGTCAGGGCAGTAATATAAAAATTTAAATGTTAAAGCTAAAAAATTATAAAATCAAATGATCCATCATATGTAATTACAAACATCTATATGTGATCATTTATCCACACTAACAGTACAATTACGGTGATGGTTCAAGCACAACACAAAAGAAAACAATGATACAAATCAACCAATGAAACAAACACTTAGATACAATATAAAGACAAATATGAAGGTAAACAAAGAGATTAAATGGAATGATGACACGTTTGTTTTTCCTTTAATCAGTTTGGATACAGCAGAACATGAGATCACATTAATCACATCTGAAAGTACTGTTGACTTGGTCTCTGTGGCGTCTTTCCTTTGTCTACATTCGTCTGAGTTGTGATGAGTTAGTTTTCTTCCCGCGGCCGGAGGATGAACGATCGTCTCTGAATGTGAATCTGAAAAACAAGAGACTCAGCACGACTCTGTCTCTGGAAGCTGCTGCAGCCAAGTGACAACGAGACGGAAGAGGGTGATGTCACTGAGACGCTTCCATAATAAAACTGAGATCAGATCAGAGAGAGGGATGTGCTTTATACACAGATTCTCCCCGACACACACACACACACACACACACACACACACACTCACACACACACACACACACACACACTCACACACACAGAGAGTAGCCATAGTAACAGAGAGCGACAGGGAGAGCAGATGAGGGATGTCAGTACGTGAGTCAGTGTGTGGCTCCCGTGATGCTGAGGCGGGACCGTTGTTCACTTCCTGGTCGATGCTCCTGCCTCTTCCTGGCAGTGATGTCATCAGAGAGAGAGAGAGAGAGAGACATAGAGGAAGAGAGGTAGAGGGAAGGAGAGAGGGAGGCAGGGGGAGAGAGAGAGAGAGAGGGAGAAGAGAGAAAGGCTAATATGAGGCCTGTCGGACCCTTTGTGCTGAAAACACAAATCTGATGCAATATGTGTTTTTCTGCAGTGATTTGAGGACCATGGTCAATAAAGATGGATGAGAGTGTGTGTGCGTGTTCTTGTACTTATAGCTTTGTGTGGACCATGATAAGTATAGACCCTACAGAGACCTTCACTGTTTGAGGGTTACAACTTGGTTTTAGGGGGCTTGGGAATTTATTGTGTGTGTGTGTGTTCGTGTGTGTGTGTGTGTGTGTGTGTGTTTGTGTGTGTGTGTGTGTGTGTGTGTGTGTGTGTGTGTATGTGTGTGTGTGTGTGTGTGTGTGTGTGTGTCTGTGTGTGTGTGTTTGTGTGTGTGTTTGTGTGTGTGTGAATCCAGTTCTTACTCTGCTGCTCTGTCTCATTGACTTTTCTGCAGGACACCATCAACAACAACTCTTTCGGAAAGAAGGACAGTTGGAAGGAGTCCCACTCGTCCTCTCCACACATCACAGGTACTAACAACACACTGTGTGTAAAAACAAAATGGACGTAGACTCCGGGTCCAGAAAGTGAAGCCAATGAGGAAGTGCCTGAAACCTGTATTATCTTGAATGACCAGCAGAGGGCGACTCCACTGTCTCTATAGACGTCTCTGAGAAAATGATGCAACAGCTGATTACTGTCACCTGCAGGTCAAATGTATCTAATATGATAAATCCCTTTTTCGAAGGGGTCGAAACATATATCACAATTCTCGCATAACAAAGAAAAACAAAACAAACAAACAAAAACAGAGGATAACAGACCTCATACATTAATACATTGTTACAGCTGCAAAGTGGAAACTAATTTACAACCAGGTACAATCATCATTTATAGATAATTTATCACAGTTGGACACAATGAGAACGTTTTAATGCCTCTCAAGGTTTTTGTACAATTAGCCGTTCGGTTGATTTGAAGTCTGATAAATTTAGAGTATAAACGATAGATGTCTGATCAGTTGCTGCTGCGATCGCTTCTATAAGTGATGAGAAAACAGCAGCATCATGTCTGGGAAACTTGATCCAGGCCTGAAGCAGGAGCTGCTCGACCTCCAGCAGAGTCTCTGTCCGTCCTGCGTCTCTGTCTTCACGGAACCATCGACTCCGTCAGACACAAACGTCCACATGTCGAGAGGCGGCTGCTGAATATCAACGAAATACATGTTTATTTATAGAAAAATCCATTGTGATGTTTTTAGCGTTTAAAATGAGCTCATTGCGTTATAAACCATATTGGATATGTACTAATTGTAATAATAATACCTTTTTTTATATAGTACAGTTACAAACTAGGACAAATAGAGAAAATAAGGAACATGTGTAAGAGGGTTTCTGAGGATATTGACTTTCCTTGATTCTAGTCCTTCTGTTAAAAATGCTGATTAATGGGATGGACATTACTGAGGAGCCAGAACCAAACTGTTATATGTTGAAGATTATGACACATGAAACATTTGTGTGAAATAAAATCTGATTTATATTAATATATAAAAACGTTCTTTTCCGTCTCTTCCTGAAACTCTTTCCGAGCATAAACTGCTTACAGGCTGTTTTCATATAATCCCTCTGTATATATCTGGTTGCCTAATGCATAATCTGATACTGTGTGTGTGTGTGTGTGTGTATCTGTGTGTGTGTGTTTGTGTGTGTGTGTCCAGGGGATCTAGCACCACCGGATGTTAAACCAAAAGCAGAGGACAAAGTCCGGCACAACACGCGGCGCCCTGCCCCGAAACCTCCCACAGCCAATGAGGCCAAAAGCCGGACCAACACTCAGGCGGCCGCCAACGCCTCCTCGGACGCTCGCACTCGTCTGCGGGACAAACAGGGGACCGGGGCCACGCACACACAGGCCTCCATCCCTCCGAGGAGTCAGAGGAGAGGAGCAGCTACAGCAGCAGGAGGAGGGAGAGGAGGAGGAGGAGGAGGAGGAAGAGGAGGAGGAGGAAGAGGAGCAGCAGCGATGAGAGACAGGAGCCTGGGGGACGTCAAGGGGAAGGATGGAGTGACAGCAGGGAGAGAGGAGAGGAGAACAGGGAGGCTGTGTGCGGAGGCCAAGGCCAAGGAGAAGGAGAGGAATGTACATCAGAGGCCCAGAGAAACAAACGGACTGAAGAGCCGGGGGGCCGAGGGGAAGGGGAGAGGGGGTTCTAAAGCTGGGAACCGAGGAGGAGGGGGACTGAAACCAAATAACCTGCTGTCGAACCAGGAGGTTTACCTGCCGGCCATGGTGGTCCCACGCACACCTGTAGCCCCGAGGACCCAGGACAAGACCCGGGACAAGACCCAGGCCAAGACCCAGGCCAAGACCCAGGCCAAGACCCAGGACAAGACCCAGGACAAGACCCAGGAGCAAGGTACTGAAACCACAGGTCATCACTTTATTGAATTATCTCTTTTTATGTATGTATATATGATTCTCCCCAAAGACCAACTATGATTAAAGTGTTTTATCAACCTGTATCCTAAACATTATTATTATCATTATTATTATTACTAACCAGTGTAGTTCTGTAAAATATTTTTGTATTAGTATCAAGCTATATGATGACATATCTATAAGGTTTATATATATAACATACATGTGATTTGGTTCAAAAATACTTTTCATTTCCAAATTATTCTGTTAGTCCATATTTTGTGTTCCTAGGCCAAAGCCATGACGCGACCCAGGATAACCCCCGGGCCATGTCCCGGTCCAGCAGTGAGGGGGGGTCAAACAGGATGTCCCTCAGCTCCGACACAGAGGGGCCCCCACCGGGGCCCCCCCCAGGGCCCATGCCCCCGTCTCTATCCCAGCGAACCAACTCTGACATCAGGGAGGAGGACGGGGAGGGAGACCCGACTCCCTGCCGGAACGTCCAGAACGGTCCATCCCTCTGCGCTGCGGGGGATGAAATCACTGAGATGGACTGCACCATGTCAGAGGTGGATGCAGGGGGGGGACGAGGTGACAGGCACTCAGCGTTCACTCAGGGAGATGCTGTGGCTGCTCGGACTCTAACAAAGAGCGGGACTGCAGCAGCGTTGAATTATGACTCAGTGAAATACACTCTGGTGGTGGACGAACACGCTCGGCTGGAGCTCGTCCGCCTCCAGGACTGTTTGCACGGTAACAACGAGCACAACGACGACAGCGACACAGAGACGGTCTACCAGTCAGCCAATGAGGACGAAGACACAGACTATGAGGAGGAGAGGAAGAGGAGCGAGGAGGCAGGAAACCAAGGTAACGATGAAGTTTCTTTTTTAACATGTTTGAGCATATTTCCCTCAGAAAGCAGTTAATAAGTGGTTAATTGTATTGCCATCAAAGTCTGCCGTCAGACTTATAACAAACAACAAGCTTTGTCCTGATGATTGAGAAAGTTCAATAATTTAAAGTTTTAATCCCTTTGGTAATCTGGTCAAGTTAATCTGTTTGTTAGATTATAAGACATTAGTACAAACCTGACATTTTTTTCCCGATGGTGGTAGTTAAATAAAACTCAAAAGCACTCTTGCGATTTTTGTAAAGGTCTTGAGTTCTAATATCAAGATCATTTGAGCTCTGCATCATCTGATTATCAACAGAAATACACATCACGCCTCTGTATCATATTCAAAATCCACTGAAGCATGAAAAGAGAAAAGAGTAGAGGACCCAAGACGAAACCCTGTGGAACACCACTGACCAGAAAACACTGCTATCTTCTACCACACTTTTTACAAGAGGGGGGAAATGTTTGTGTGTTGAATGTGCAGTTCTAACTTCAGCAGAGACTCAAGTGAAAGTCAAATCTACACGATTTGTTTGCAGAGTTTATTGCTGTGGTGCCGTCAGTTTAAACTTCCCTTGTTTCCAGAGAGAAGAAAGGAAGAGGAGGAGGCGAAGAAGAAGAGGTGGGAAGAGGACGTGAAGAGGAGGAGAGAGGAGGAGGTGAAGAGGAGGAAGGACGTGGTAACAAAGATCGGCAGACAGTCCAAGGTAACGTCGACCACAGCGTCGGGGGAGGAGGAGCCTCTCGGAGGAAGAGGCGGAGCTCCCAGCAGCAGGAAGTTCCTCAACCTGTTCGCCAACAACAGCCATTACAGCGCCACTGGTGAGTTGGAATTCAATCAGGCTGAGTTTTCACCTTCATCGTTCCATAAATGTTCATCTTCAAAATAGCTGTGAGTCTAATGTCTGGTTGTGTGTTCAGGCGCCGGGAGTTTTGGTGTCTTCTCCTGTGTTCTGGACGGAGTGGAGCGACCGCAGAGCCACCGCGCCGTCTACAGGTTAAACACACATCAACAAACACAGGCTGATGATGACATGTCCAAATCCAACACAACAAACTGAGATCTGTTGTCCTGCTGTGCCCCCCCCGCCCCCCCCCACCGGGTCCAGGTTCGTCCCCCGTCACGCAGATGAGCTTCATCTGGAGACGGACGACCCGGTGTTGTTGCTGAAGCAGTGCGAGGACCTGTGGTGTCAGGGCTACAACATGAGGACCGGGACTACAGGCATTTTCCCGGCTTTCTACGTCGTCAAGCTGGACAAAGATATTAACCAAGGTTCAGTGCAAATGACTGAGATATAAAAAACATCATCATCCTCATCATCATCGATAGATTAAGACCCTTCTTTGTTCTTCTTCCATCTCACAGTACAGAAAGACGGTTGGGTAGAAAAGTTCCAGGTGCGATTCCTGGGCTCGGTTCAGGTCCCGGTCCACAAAGGCCGCGACGTGATGTGTGCCGCGATGCAGAAGGTACGTTAATACAGATACTGCACAACAGCCCCACGACAAACACTGGGTCTACGATATTCAATGAGGTGGTGAGGATGTGGACCTCCTGTTAAACATTAATAACCCACAAGTCAGCGTTCTAACATCGTTCTAACATTTTGGAACTGATTCAGGACCTGATTTAATAAATAATTAGTTATCAGACTCTAATGAAACGGCTTGTTTACCACATTTCAACGGCTCCTTCCTACTAAAATCTTTCATATCTCTAGTAAGTAAATCTCTAACTGTAGAGAACAGTCTATAAAAGTTATAATTTCTCCAAAGTTTATTTATTTTAACCAGAGTTGTTATAAAATGAAAATCCTGAGAGTTATTACAAATTCTTTCATTCATTACGCCTGAGAAGCAAATATCCAAAAATAACTCATATCCTCAAATATCTTCCAGAAACTATTTGCTGTTCGTTAGAAACCCGACCAGATGACTCTTCATCTCTCTCTGCTGTGAAAAATTAATATTTTGCACTCTTTTTGAAATTCACAAATTTTTAGCACTAAAACAACCTGGGAGGTTTCTGCTCGTCTGTGTAGAGACGTCAGTGACTCATCTCTCCTCCTCTGGTGTCTGATCACGCAGATTGTGTGATAGGTGATTTGTTGTGTTGTGAAATACCCGTCACTCTTTTAGGGTTTTAGTTTGATGAAGATAAACCTCGTGACAAATGTGAACCTGTGGATTATCACCAGTAGAAATGTCCTGTGACCCTTTAACTAACCTCCTGTTATATAAGCGTGTTTCTTTAAAATCCGTCTCTTGGTCCAAATCCTTGTTAAGAACATTACAGCTCAGATCTCCTTTAGCTTCATGTTTACTTCTCACTCTGCAGCAGGTTTGGACTCTGACACAAATCTTTACTCCAGACGACCTCCTCTTCTACATAAATAAACCAGTGTGAAGTTCACTTATTGATTATTGATTGATTATTTGTGTTCCCAGGTTGCATGTAACAGGCGGTTAGCAGGTCAGCCTCCCTCGGCCTGTGTGCTGGAGGTCAGTCTGAAGGGGGTGAAGATCAACGTCCAGGACCAGTGTCACTCTGCTCACAGGGTACGTCTTCCTTCCTTCCTTCCTTCCTTCCTTCCTTCCTTCCTTCCTTCCTTCCTTCCTTCCTTCCTTCCTTCCTTCCTTCCTTCCTTCCTTCCTTCCTTCCTTCCTTCCTTCCTTCCTTCCTTCCTTCCTTCCTTCCTTCTGTAGTTGCACTGAGGCGTAACTACCAAAGTCTTTGTTCAGGTTTATTTGAATCATTCATACTATTATATTCTCTCTGTCTCTTTCAGGGCGACCAGTGTTTCCACTTTTTCCAGTTGAAGAACATCTCGTTCTGTGGTTGTCATCCAAAACACAGCAAGTGAGTCACACGACACCCGAGGCTGAATTCCATCTAAGATATTATTCTCTTCTTTTTCTCTCAGTGTGTTAAACTCTTTTAATTCAAATTAAAAAACAGCGACGTTAAGGCAGATTTGTCTCAACAAAAACTAAATAAACCTGATGCTGATTATTTTGCGTTGCAGGTATTTTGGTCTCATCACCAAACATCCCGACCAACATCGCTTCGCTTGTCACGTGATGATGTCAGATACAACATCCCATCCTCTGGCCGAGTCTGTGGGGTAAGACCTCCTGATTCTGTTCCATCCTGAACTCAGTGGTCATGTGATATATGTTTTCAGGTGTGTTAGTATGATCTGGGATTCAAACTGATGCAAAGCCCAAACGCTCATGTGGAGAGAGAGACTGGTTTAGTTTGAAAACACCATTGTCAGACTATAACCTAGTGGTATGGATGTTTCCTGATCTGCAGTCAGTTAATTCATTTTCTGGTCCCAGGACAAAACGCAGCTCTGGTCACTGAACTTCCTGATTCTCTCCACAGGAGGGCGTTCCAGCAGTATTACAAGGAGCACATCGGCTACTCCTGTCCCACTGAAGACATCTTCATCGAATAGCACCTCTCCTCCATCCTTTGTACTGAATACTCACTACGTGCATGTAAGCCTGGTCTTACACCACAGACTGGACGCTGATATATCTTCATCAGAGTACCTGCATGGTGGATTTTCTTTTCTCAGCTGTGACACAGCGAACGTTTCCTCCCTTGGACCATGTCACAAAATAAATACCTCTATGGATGGATAGGATCACGCGAGATTTCCCCAACAAATGTAACATAAATCTACCCAAACAAATATCTGATATTGATATATTTTATAGAGTAAAATTACTTATACATTACTACACATTATTGGTAGGTAAAGTACATAGGGAGTACGGAGTCAATTTAAAGACCGAAGGTTTACAGTTTATAGTCTCTGAAAGTGGACCCAGTGCGTAAACCAAAAATACCCGCCCCCCCCCAAAAAAAGAAAAGCAACTTATGAATTTGAACAGTTTATCAAAGTTTAATTTATTTTGTTCCTCTATGATTCTGCATCAATCAGCAGGTCACGTACCAAAGTTTTAACCAAATTTCCAAATTGTTCAACTAGTCACATTTGGAAGGGTCTGATAATTAAGTCCTTTCATCCGAGACAAACAAAGACTCCGACAGGTGGATCCTTCCTGAGCGAAAACCTTTCCCAGGATTCATTGTGCTTTGGTTAACTGTTTTCTGAAGAGGTAATGGCGCCGGCAGGCCCTGACACGGCTGATGCTCTCAACAGAAACAGTTAATAAAGGCCGTGTCCCCTGAAGGAGGCGGTCCATGAGTCGAGACACAGCTTATGCTTTCATTTCTAAATATGTAAAAGTTGGTGAATCTTCTGTCATTAAATCAGCTTCATTCTTGACGCAGCGGGAACAAAGAATCTCCCTGTCAACAACGACGCCCCCTGTAGTTTCAAAGACAACGCTGTGAGAGGATATATATATATATATAGAAATATATAGAAATACACAAAAGGACCTGCTTAGGTGTTTGCACAGACAAGGGCAGATTGATGTTTCCAAATAACATAAATATAAATAATTCTGTGTCTTATAAATCCCAAGACTTGACAATCTACTGTTGGAGCAGATTGTGTTGAGGTGCCTCATTTCTCTTCTTGCTCCTTCACATTCCTTTTTCTTCCCAACGTGGTTTCATCCACAAAATCCATTATGCAGGTTTCACTACTGTTCCTTTAACTGTGTAAAAACAGGGGCCACACGAAGCTGTGCCGTCTAACAGAACAGATTCTTTTAGCTTTGGCTTGATTTGCAATGCCTGCTCAACGGTCGAGTCAAATGTGGGAGTTCGTACTTCTCACTAGACGTTCAAAAAGAAACACCTGCGCTTTGTTTTTCGAAAGCTCAGCCACAGTTTGAGTTCTAACAGCCGTCAGAAGATTAGCTCAAGCTACATCAACGATTTCTCAAAAGTGGATCAAACGGACATAAACTCCGACACCAACAGGAGCACGTGGGGAACATCCAGGCGAGGGGCGGAGCCTGTAGAGCAGCAGGGGCGGAGCCTGTAGAGCAGCAGGAGGCGGGACATGACTTATAAACTCTGCTGTGGAAAGATCAGTGTTGTTGTTTACAGCTCCTCCACACCGGCGTCGGCCCTCATCACCAGAAGATCTGGAATCTCCTCGTGTTTCCAAGTTGACGTCTTCGTCTTTGTCTTCATCCTGAGATGTTTGTGTTCTTCCAGTTTCATGTGCGTCACGAGTTAGAAACCTCATCAACACGTTCACCTGCTCGTGGTGAATCTTCTGGACAACATGGACGACGCCCCCTCGTAAACCTTCATGAGTTCAGTGCTTGTCTCAAAGTGACGAACCCTCTCAACACTGCAGAGAACCTCAGTGCTTCATCGCATCGAGTAGTTCTGGTTTTCCAAGAACCAAATTATGCTTTCACCGCCTTTATTTGCAGCGACATCAGCATGCAACTATTTCCCGCCAAAAACTTCGTATAAACCTGCCACCGGCCTCAGCGCCTGTCACCAGACGGTGATGGCAACTAGCAGGAGAACGTCGTGGAGCGATTAGCAGCTAACGAGCAACATACTTCTCAGGAGCTGTTGGAGGCCAGAGCTACAGACGGAACTGAATATAAGTATTTATTGGAGTATCTGAATTTGACTCAAGTGATGCTAATGTTTTGTCTCTTAAAATGTTTTGTTGTCAGGTTGTTCTGCTGCCCCCAAGTGGCCAAACAAATTCAATGTAACTTTAAGATCCAAGATTTTAACTTTTTAACTTCCAGCCACTGAGAAAGAATCCACACACACACAGTCCAACCACGTGGTGTCTGAGCAGTGAACTCAATGTAGAGTCAAGAGAAATGAAGCCTGAAATGTTTTGTGTTTAAAAAAAAAGAATCAGTGCCTTTTTAGTTTTGTTGATTTGGTGAAGATGACGTCGTCGGTACGTTCGTATAATTTACCTGTTGACTTCAGATTCGTCTCCAATCGAAACACGTACAACATCATCGCATTCACACGAGTCGTCTTGTAACAGGATACGAGTTGGTTCATCTAAGATGGCTGCCATGGAATATTTAATGATAAACTGAAGAGGCCGACGTGACGCTATAGATTCACACTGCAGCCATTTTCCTCTGATCTACAAATGTATAGAATTGATCAATTTCACATTTACCACAAAGTTTAAGTTTTATTGGCACATCAAATTTTTGGATCTCAACATTAAAGTCTCAATTTTACAGAGAAGTTGTACTTTTATGACAATGAAGTAATTATTTTTGGTTTTGTTGAAGATAAGAAGATGTTGAATGAAAAAGAAGATCTACGTCTGAATATTTGGGCCAAGTTGAAATAGAAAGAATTCTGAGATGTTAAGAACAAAGTTATAATTTTACAGAAAAATCATGATTTCAATTTTATTCTCATAATTGTTTGACTTTTTTGTTTAGATCTCAGTACAGCATTATTTTCATGGGAACTCTTTGTCTCGTAATTTCACTGCATTTGTAGACGAATGGTTGATGAAGGACAAAATGCTTCATACTTGTACATTTGGCATCAAAGTGGTTAAAGGTAGTGAAAATCTTTACAAAGCATCTGTAGCATCTGGACCTTCTTCATACTTAATAATTACCATTCATCGCCTTTAAGAGCTTTTTTGCCTTCTATTCATTTCAAAACAATATGAAAACACTCACTCATACAACACGTGTTTAACATGAGAAGTTAAGATGTTCATTATGATGTGCATTGAAAGTTTCTGTTGGTTGATTTCATCATGTGATTGAAAATTAGGAAAAACAAACGCCGTGTCACTGAGCCTTTCCAGTGGCCGACCTTTGACCTTTAGAGACGCCTCCGATATTAAACCCAGTTTTGTTTCCATGTCAACCATCTGAGGTGCACGTTGTTCTGATCCACCAGAAAGTGTCCTTCCTCCGAGCTCCACTCACCACAAGGACCCACTGTACTTAACTCATCCACATAGTTATATCCTGTATAGATACTGTATGTACGTTTGTATAGGAGTTATTATTGTATGCTGTTGGTATTAACCAAGTCCTGGATGTGACACCGCATGATATCGATGTTGTAAAATGAAGATAAGTTGCACAGGCTGCTGAGTGATGGTGGTTCTTCTTCTAAATAAATCACCTTTACACATAAAACACTTTTCTTTACACAACACAAGTTAATGAGTTCACACTTTGATCCGACATCAGTGACTTTATTATTCACAGTGTGAGTATCATCTCATTCATATAATATCATATTCACATTCAAGCTTTGCATCATAATAAATAAATCAGTGCTATATATATATATATATATATATATATTATATATATATGTTCCAGTTACTGACCAGAATCTGTTCTTCAACATCCTCCATTATTTCACATGATTATGAAACAGAACTTTTATTTACTCTTCCTAATAGTGTTGGAAAGATGATGATGTTAATGTGACTATACAAAGTGAGAGGATTGAAACCAGTGAGGTGTGTGTCCGCCCACAGACTGGGATGATGAGCCTGAAGCTGGTTTGCAAACATCAAGTGCCGATTTTGATATGAAGCATAAAGACAGTAACTCAAAGAAGGCAGACGTTGATATATTTAGGTCCTTAAGCAATAAAACCTGCCTTGTTAAATAAATAACTTAAACAACATAAAACTACTTCATAACTTTGCAAAGACCTTTGCTGCTGTTGAGCTCGTTTGTGGTGCTTATTAACAGTAAATGTAATAAGTTTGATATCTACCAGGGATGATAGGAAAGCAAACGCCATGTGACCGGGGACTGTCACATGGTCTCCAGCTCAGGCAAGTGAGTTAACGCATCAAAGAACAGGCAAGAAGGTTTTGACTCTTTGTGTTTTGGACTGAAGACGGAAGAAGACATGAGCGGTGAAGTTAGTTCTCAGAGGAGTCGGTCTCTTCTGTGGAGCCGTCGCTCTCCACCTCGATCCTCCGTCTGTGGTGGATGTTCCTCCGGGGCGACGCCTTCCTCTGCAGCTCCTTCAGCCCGACCACCGCGCTGCCGCTGCTGTTGCTGCCGGGACTCACGGAGATCTGAGCGATTCTGGACAGAGACGGAATCCAGATGTGGAAACATGACAGAGGGAGGCAGGAGGAGGAAAATCAGAAAACAAGAAAAGGACCAAAAAGTATGAATGTGTCTGATGATAAAGGTGTGTGTGTGAGTGTGTGAGAGTGTGTGTGAGAGTGTGTGGTGTGTGTGTGTGTGTTGTGTGTGTGTGTGTGTGTGTGTGTGTGTGTGTGTGTGTGTGTGTGTGTGTGTGTGTGCACGCTCTCACAGTTTGTCCAGTTCCTGGTCCATCTCTGGGTCGATAAGTGCCTCTGCTCTGCTCGGTAACACTCCTGCACAGAGAGTTGTGTTAATGAAACTGCATTGTGCGTCTGCTCTGTGTCGGCTTCACGCTCTGTGAGGAGTGAAGACGTCTCCACCCTGGTTCATATCAAACCTACCGATATTTTGGTTGATGCTCTCATGTTTAGCGAGACTCATTAAGAAGCTGTAGTAACAGATTTTGTCGGCGTCTTCCAGAACTTCTCTCATGCAGGACCTGGAAGGATGACTACACACACACACACACACACAGACACACACAGAAACAGATACAGACACACACATAAATCCAGACAACCTGTGACTTCAGATGACAGATTTTTGACATGAATATTCTTTTGGATACAACAAACACTATAACACTGTCTGGCCCTGGAATGTGCACGTGTGTCTCACCTGTGTTTGAAGCGGTCACAGAGGGCGTCTATACTTTGACAAAGAGTTGACGGTTCCACGCCGTCCGGCTGCTGCTGCCGCTCCTTGTCGTTCTCCTCTGTGGCCAGGGAGGGGAGCTGCTCTACGGAGTCGGAGGTGGGGACGATGACGGTGTTGGGACTCTTCCCCGCCAACAGGTCGTGGTAGATCATCAGGACACTGTCCAGGAACTCTACAGACCCAGGGGACAGGGGACAGTCAGAGGTCAGGGGGTTGAACTCTGCTTGATTCAGCTTCTGATGGGACGATTCATCAAGTTATCAAGTTTCTATTATCATTTTTAAATCAAATATCTAACCAGAGGAAACATTACAGTTTTAAAGCAACACTATGAAACTTTTGGACCTGAAACCAGCAGCTTGATTAAAGTGAGTCTGATGTGTGAGTGTGAACATGAGAGTTTCTTCCTTCTCTCCCTGAGCGTCTGTGACTCTGCTGAGTGGGTTCCATCTCCTGAGAGAAGAACTGACTGAGAGTCACAGACAAAACCAGCTGCAGCTGAAGAGTGAAGCTGAACTGAGATCAGCTAAAAACACTCTGAAGTTATAATAACCAGAGTTTATCTCTAATATTCAGCAGGAAACTTTAAAAACATGAAGAATTCTGAACAGTTTGGTGGATTTGTTACAGCTGCAGCTCTTCAGGTTCAGGAAGCAGAGGATCATCCATCAGACGAAGTCCAACAGAGTTAATCACCACATGAGGCTGCAGGGGGCGCTGTTGATTAATACGTGTAGCATAGTCTTTCTTCAAGGGGCAACAACACAATCTCAGTTTAGAATCTATTCCAGATCAAACTCTAACTGTTTGAAACTTGATTCTGTCGGTAAAGTGCTTATCGTTATGTCACCTCATCATCACTCAGGGTAACAGACAAACTGAGTGAACTGAATGTGTTGACCAGGACACCACGTGTAAACACATATAAACATCTGTACCTTGGTAGTAGAGCTGCAGCTGGAAGGCGTAGAGAAAGTCAGAGAAGGACATCAGACAGTCTGTGGCGTCGTCCATCAGCACAATTCTACAGGACCAGAACAGAGAAGCAGGGACCAGTTTGAACCAGTTTGATAATGTCAATGAGTTAAGTCCAGTGGTGAAGCGCCCATTAACAGACCCGGCCGTCCCAGCAGTGAAATATGAAAGAACCAAAACACTTACAGGGGAGGCAGCTTGATAATCAAATCTAAAATATGAACCATTTAATGTGAAGGGCAATAACTGAAAGGTTTGATTTTGTTTAAATGTTTTGTTGTCCCAGTAAAATATATATATATAATTTCAAGGGTGTAAAGATAACAAACGATTTCCAGGTCTTCAACATAGTTATAGATATCCATGCTACTACAATATAGATTGTACTTAAACTTATAAGTAATACTAAAATAATTTCTAAATTTCACTCCATGTAATGTGAAAGTTTTGAAGAGCAAGCAAACAATGGAGGGATTCATTGAGCGACATCTTTTACTACTGTTTTAAAATAACCTAAAGTAGTGTGGTGTTGTGTCTGTAGAGTGTTTGTAGTGTGTCTGTTGTGTGTCTGTGCACTGACCTGGCTGCACTCTGCACCACCTCAACTGGGAAGTCTGGACACAACAACTGCAGCAGAGACTTGTACTCCAGCACGGAGAGTAAGTCTGCAACACAACAACACGGGACACTGATGTTAGTTCTGAGAGGAGCCTGGTTGTTCAGAGAACTCATTAAAATATTACAATTCACAATAAAACAAACATAACTTAAGCATCGTGACTCGAGACATGTCTCTCCCACCTCCACTCTTGCCGATCTGTCTGAAGCTCCTCCAGAAGACTCTGATGAAGGAGGCTCGGTTGTGAGGAGTGGCCCTGATGTAGTTGTACTCTCTGAAGAGGACGTGGTTACTGTTCTTCACGCTGCTGAAACTACAAACACACACACACACACACACACACAGGCGCACACGTCACAAAACCACCTCACCCATCACACTGTTTACATGACATTAGCTACACACATGTACCACTGGCTCATTATGTCATGTCGCCAAAGGAAGGGCACAATCATGTACTGTCCTGACGTGTGTATATTTTCTTTTAATGTTTAATCTCATGTCATCAACCTGCTGACGGTTCTGCTCATTTTAATGAATGTTCTGGAACCTGAGAGAAGCTGGAATTGTAGAAATCTTTAAACGTAAGATTAAGACCTATCTCTTTAGCTTGGCTTGTGATTAAAGACAGTATTTTGTAGCACATGTTCTTATCTAAAGTTTATTGAATTTGATCTGTCTATATATATAATAGTACCTGTTTTTTATCCAGTTCAATTGACCTTAATTTCTTCCATTTAGTGAACTTTTTAAAGGTTGTTTTATTATGATTATTTCTTTGAAAATCTATTCGATGGCATCTCACTGTGAGCTTTTCTATTAGTTTAGTCTGATTCTCGTCTCCTCACTCTCTGACCTGCAGGTGAGGACGTTTCTCTGATGAACTGAAACACTTACTATTCAGCGAAGTATCGGATCAGCCCGAACTGAGTGTATTCCTCCTTATGCTCCAGCAGCTGAGTGACTGCATCACTCAGGTAGAACAACACGTTACTGTCAGCTGTGAGGGACACACACACACACAGAGAGAGAGAGAGAGACACAGACACACACACACACACACACACACACACACACACACAGAGAGAGAGAGAGAAACACACACACACTCACACACAGAGAGAGACACAGAGAGAGAGAGAGAGAGACACACACACACACACACACACACACACACACACACACACACACACACACACACACACACACACACACACACAGAGAGAGAGAGAGACACAGAGAGAGAGAGAGAGAGAGACACACACACACACACTCACACACAGAGAGAGACACAGAGAGAGAGAGAGACACACACACACACAGAGACACACTCACACACAGAGACACACACACACACACACACACAACACACACACAGAGTTCATGTGTTAATGAGGCAGAGGATAAAGAGCTGAAGCTAACGAGCTAAGCAGCTAGCACCGGTCGTACCCAGGTACTGGTCCGCGGACACGGTGGAGTTGAACCGGTTCATCCTGGTTCTCTTCTCGGGAGATAGTGTTGAATCCGACCTGAGAACGAGTTCGATGTCTGTAGCTACACGTGACACGTTCATGTTGTTTCTGTGTCCTTGAGATTTATGCTAACTCTCCGTCCTGACACGGTGGAAGCCATGGAAACAACGGGTTGTTGTGAGTTACATCATTAAATGTCCCCGGACAACAAGAGCGAAGAAAGGTTCCTCAGCTGTTCTCTGCACAATATTTTATGGCCTTTATGAGTTTATGTATCCTCCACGATTAATACTTTGATAAACAAGCTATGCAAACCCCTTATCATGCATGTAGAAGTACAGAAATGTACCTTTGTTTATAAAGTAAAGACAGGACAAAGGAAAATAATGATTTGTGGTAATCAAAAACAAAGTATTTAATAAATAAGTTTGAATATTAAATGATGAAACACATTTATTTCAAACATAAAGCAAAGAAACACTAATGAATGAAATAACACAGGAAAAGAAAACAGGTCATTTTTTAGCTAGTTGTGCATTACAGAAAAAATATTTTATTCAAAAAGTAACAAATGAAAATTAAAAACAGATTATTTGGACAAGACCTGATATACTGAATGATGGAATTCATTAGCTGTAAAGATATAGAAAATAAAAACTGTCATGTCACTTGTGAACCATGCTGTGGATCAAAGGGTTAAAGATCTGTTGACAATGACCTCAGGCTAATGTTATACAAGGGCGTGTGTGTATTATTACATCAGAATTATAACATTATGTAATCATGTAATTGGGTGGATAATCTGCATTCAGACCAATCGCATAATAGAGGGTGTGTCTGTTGCAGTAGCCAATCAAATCGTTGCCACGCAATCCGTGTTGTTGTCCAATCAGCATCAAGGGTCATATCCTGAGGGCGGGCCGTAGTTCAAATCTAGCCAATCAGCGGCTATGTCTAGCGACGAATGAGGAAGTCAACTGTGTCGTGATGTGTAAAATATAAATATCAATATAAATATACATGAATACAAATATAAATATATATAAACGTTAATGTAAAAACATCGGACGTGAATCTCATCATGTAGGTTTTTAATCTGTGTGGTTCTTCATGGAGTTGCGAGTAAAACTCTTTGTAATAAATATTAAATAAATAATGTCTCACTCTCTCAATTCTCGGCCCTGTCTCTCCTCCTGACTGTCTCTGTCTCTCTCCTTCTCTCTCTCTTTCCCATGTCTTCCCTCCTGTCTCCCCCACTGTCACTCCACTCTTCCTTTATCTCTCTCTTCTCCTGTCTCCCTCCTGTCTCTCCTCCTGTCCTCCTCCTGTCCTCCTCCTGTCTCCGCTCCTCAACTGTCTCTCCTCCTGTCTCTCCTCCTGTCTCTCTATCTCTGTGTCTCTCATCCTGTCTCCCTCCTGTCTCTCCTCCTGTCTCTCTCCAGTCTCTCTCTCTGTGTCTCTCCTCCTGTCTCCGCCCTTCCACTGTCTCTCCTGTCTGTCTCCTGTCTCTCTCTCTGTGTCTCTCATCCTGTCTCCCTCCTGTCTCTCCTCCTGTCTCTCTCCTGTGTATCTACTGTCTCTCACGTCGGTCTCCTGTCTCTCTCTCTGTCTCTCTCCTGTCTCTCTCTGTGTCTCTCATCCTGTCTCTCCTCCTGTGTCTGTCTGTGTCTCTCATCCTGTCCCTCCTCCTGTCCCTCATCCTGTCTCTCTCTCTCCTGTCTCTCTCTGTGTCTCTCATCCTGTCTCTCCTCCTGTGTCTGTCTGTGTCTCTCATCCTGTCCCTCCTCCTGTCCCTCATCCTGTCTCTCTCCCTCCTGTCTCTCTCTTTGTGTCTCTCATCCTGTCTCTCCTCCTGTCTCTCTCCTCGTGTCTCTCATCCTGTCTCCCTCCTGTCCCTCATCCTGTCTCTCTCCCTCCTGTCTCTCTCTTTGTGTCTCTCATCCTGTCTCCCTCCTGTCTCTCTGTGTCTCTCCTCCTGTCTCTCTCTCTGTGTCTCTCATCCTGTCTCCCTCCTGTCTCTTCTCCTGTCTCCGCCCTTCCACTGTCTCTCCGCCCTTGGAGACATTTCAAAAACCTGCAAACAAGCTGGACAGACGTAGCAACCACTAAACCGGAAGTTGCCTTTAATTCGCAAAAGTGCGAACTGGCTCAGTCTCCTGGTGAGATACAGACACATCAGTTTATATTCATCTACATTAATATACAGAACAACATATGAAACTATTTAATATACTCGAGTTAATTTCACATTTTGCCCGGCGGAGAGCCGCTGTGTCTCTGAGCTTTATTGTGAAACGGAAGTGGTGTTTTGTTTAGCAGGTGTCAGTGGTGAAGTTGGTATAAAGCTCGGCTGGGCTCCAGCACACAGAACCAGTATCCCTCCATTAAAGCGGACAGCCAGCGGCGCATTGTCTCCCACTGACCCCAGCAGGTAACGTTAAACCTCCGATTCCCTTTCAGGACGCGCAGTTAGCTCCAGGCTAACGAGGCTAGCTGGCCGTGTGTCCCCCGGTGTGAAGTGCGTGGCTCGGCCTGGCTGTGTTGGCGCGGATGGAAGATTAGCTCGTAGCTTCCCGGGTTCCCAGCGGCTAACGGCGGCTAACGAGGAGCGAGGACCCGCTGGGAACCGTGTCTTCAGGGGCCGAAAACCAGTAAACCAGTTTGTGCATCGAGCCGGACACGCGTGAGTTCACACCGAGGAGCCGTTGGACCAGAACCAGCGTTCGAACTCGCACCTAGCAACTGTCAGTGTTGTTGCTAAGTTAGCTAGTTAATGGCGCTCACATGACTGGTAACCGCCGACAGCTAGTTGGGATGCCGACCACTCCCAGTGTGAGCACACTGGAAAGGTTGATATGGACAGAACCGGATCGTGGTTTGCACTGGTAGCTGAGCTTTGCTGGTTGGTGGGTGGTGACTGGTCAGGGTGTCAGGGTGCAGGCTAGTTTCTGGGTGAAGCT
The DNA here is from genome assembly GCA_038501795.1 of Pseudopleuronectes americanus. NCBI lineage: Eukaryota > Metazoa > Chordata > Actinopteri > Pleuronectiformes > Pleuronectidae > Pseudopleuronectes > Pseudopleuronectes americanus. The sequence continues at coordinate 734,450 of CM076720.1, forward strand.
GGACGTGGGCTCCAGCGGCTCGTGGTCATTCTCACCCCAGGTTGTGTTTACGTTTGAATGTAGGTCAGAACTTCAGATGCATTGCTTGCAGTGTAGTTCACCTGCCTGCTCCCTCGTGCACATGCTCCTACCTGTCATAGAACCCTGTGTAGTGGGGGTCACAGCTGCAGTTCTGCAGCGTGGGGCAATTATTTGATCTCTGACCTCGACTGTTGTGGCCCAGAGGAATTCATATTTAATGCTTTTCAATATTTGCCCATTATACACACATTACTATTGACTTAACCCCCCCCCCATATAGAAGTCTAGATAAGAAATTTGAAATATTAAAGCAGCAAGAGTCCAAAATAGGAATTAGTAAGTAATACTTTAGTGTAAGGATTATTAAATGGAATTCAGTGTAAAAACAAGAATCCTATGTGCAATGTGAGAATATTTACAGTGACAGTTGGTTTTAAACCAGTAAAAGTGAAAGTACCTTCCATAATGGGTGCATGTAGTTGTACTGGGAGCAGAGCTGGTTGTATATTAGCTTACATCCTTCTGAGGCTGCAGTTGAAGACTGATTGCGGTGCTGCGACTAGACTGTCACATGTCCGAATCTGTTTCAAATGTGGAAAGCAAATATGTCCTTTGGACCCAGAGACATGGAGGCTCTGACGTGTGTCTCATCCCATCGCCACCTGTCCCAGGCCTCACTGTAGACAAGACATCTGATGCTTGAGTATTAGCTTAACGCAACCAAACAGCTAACGGTCTAAAAACCAAGTAGCATTAGAATGTTCTAGTTGCATCCAACTTCATCCACGTTGCCAGGCAACAGCATTAAGGGCAGGATCACCTGGTGATGCTGATCACGGAAAGCTTCTGTAGACCAGACGTCTCATTTCAGTTTGACCATCGCAGTCGGCCCGACCCTGTGTAAACAGCCAAGAACTGAACTACTGACCAATCAGATCACTGGAAACCAAAGGGTCAAAAAACCAATCACACAGTTGATTTAGATTCTCCTATTAACCTAAACCCAATCTGCATGTCCTGTGAGGAAACTGGAGAAAACCCCACACAGAGAATGGGGGGCATGCAAACTCCACATGGAACACACATTTTAATTCAACAAAGATTCTTTGGTTCCTGACAAACTAAAGCCTCTTATGTATTTTATTATAAAAGGATCATCGAACCGTTTATTAATGAACATTTCAAGGACTCATTGCTCATTAACCTCTTTTCTCTTCTCTCTGCTTTGGCAGCAGAAACACTGACATCACTTCAATGTTTTTATCTGTGTCGCATGTTCATAATAGTTTGTTCATCATCAGTCAACAATCAGTTATTGGCCTAGTAGAATGAATCTGTTCGTTGATATTCATATATTCTAGTTATGTGATCATCATTAGCGTTTCACTTTGTGGAATGTTACTTTTGGAGATCCCTATTACTGACTTTATCATGAGATACTAGCTTTATATTATAAATATATATTTAGATTTTATTCATGGTTCTGAAGCTGATCCTCATAATAAGCGGCTCTGCCTCTGTCACTTAAACACTCGTAGTTGAATAAGAAAACCAACATTTAACTGAGACGGTTGATAACTAGCTTCATAGTTTTCATACAGTTTATCAGGAAAGCACAGGTTAGGTTAACTGAGTGAATGTTGAACGTGCTTCGTAGCACAGGCCCCATGCTATATACCTTTTTAAATGAAAAGAGGTGGGTTTTAAGTTGTGTTTGTAGGAGGACAGGTCCGTGCAGTCTCTGGTTTGTTGAGAGAGAGGGAGAGGGATGGACAAGCGCCCTGTCGCCTCAGGTCAACAAGAGGATTCTTGGAAAGCTTTCAAGTCACGTTCTATGCGTCTGTGCACGAGTCTTATGGACAAGCAAGGTCACGTTGAATAAGCAATTTCCTTTTAACAGAGATCGGTGCTCTCTATTCATCCAGAGGCCGGCTACAGAGCTTGTAACACATTTGTTGGCAGGGGTGGTAAAATGTTCAGGACACTACTGTGAGTCATATTCCCATTAAAAATTTGAAAGACTCAATTTGTCAGGTTTTCATTGCTTATGTGTAATATTTGGCTCCATGACGACAGCACTTTGCAGAGATGTGGATGATCTTGAGCCTGTTTATGAGACTGGACCGGATCAATAGGAAATATGAACCGATAGCCGCTCCCTGGATGTGCATTAGACGATCACATGCTAATACTTTCAACTGGAAGCAAGTGACTGACAGAGACGGCAACTGACTTGATTCACTCTTATTGCCAACAACTGACAATAAAGAAATATCTTTTTAGCAAATGTGAAGATGTGTCTTAGTTGGAACATGGTGATCTAGATTACTGATACTGACTCTGGGCTAGACTAAAGTATTTTCTGGAGCAACTGACTCCCCTCTGGATCACTTCAGGAGATTATTCAGAGTTCAGTGCATGTCTGAAAGCATCTTAAGCAGGGTTTTTCCAGGATAAAAATTTGATGGGGGTGGTACTGAGCCATCAGGCCGTGGGGGGTTTGTACCAGGATACAGGCAGACACCCGGGGAGCCAAGCACAGCTCCACTAAGTCTGCTTGCACTGGTCATTTTAGGTCTTTTTTTACATTTTTGTATTGTTAAAGAAAGTTATTTATTTTACAGATACTATTTCCTTTCCCTCAAGTTCTGGTACAATCATACAGAAGCTATAATTTTTTCTAGTAATCAAATGCTTCCAGTGACTTTGGCCCGGGACCAACCTGATCACTTTAAGCCACACAATTCTCTCTGAAGGGAAACCCCTGTTAATGTCAAGTCCCTGAGTTGTTGAATATCTCCAGCAGAGATGTAAATAAAGTTGCTGCAGCTATGAAATAATAATTATATTTTTGTTTTGTTGCTTTTCCAGTAAAGTACCTTTGGGGAAGCCCCCCCCCCTCCAGTCGCCAACATGGGGGACGATAGCGAGTGGATGAAGCTTCCCACCGACCAGAAATGTGAACACAAGGTGAGTTTCCTCATTTCCTTTTAGAGAACTAATAACACGACATGTTTACTATAAGTCTCCCACAAAACGTTCCTGTTATGAGATGATAATCATGCATAGCTTTCGTTTGTGTACATTTTCAGCTTGTGTTTACTGAAGCTCATCTTAACTTCGTCTCACTGTTAAACCAGCACTTGCCCAGCTGCTGTCTGATTAGCTTCATGACATACTTGCTTCCCCTGTTTATTTAGATCCTTATCCACAATAGGCTTTAAGTAGAGGATTAATCTAATACACAATCCAATCCAGACTATACCAGCATGCTGTGAACCAATCAAGCATGACATCAGTCTTAATGTATTGTACTGTAAGTATTTAAACGGGAATCGAACCAATGACATCCAGTTGTTCGGCAACTTATTGTGTTTGATTCTACTTTTTCTCAAACAAGGGCTCATCTCCCTGGATGGTTAATGCTGCAGAGGTTTTATATTTGGCCAATTGTGCTATGAAAATGCCATTACCAAGGAATTGTTGTTTTCTACTTTGTCATAGTTTTATTTTTGTTTATAAGTTCCTTTTATTACCACAAACCCTGAAACACAGTTCATCTCTGACTTTCTCTTATAAACTGTCCTGCAGCCAACATACACACTTTCCAGTTTTTTAGGTCCAATAATCCAACTTCATACAAAAGGTTGAGATAAGATCTGAAATAATTACTTGATTGATTACTTAATTTAAGTCTGAGGTGAAAGTTAAGCAGCATCTGTTCATGTTTTAGTCGTTTTTCAACTAATAACATCAGTATCTTTATATTTTGATAATCGGACTATTTAATCTTTTGGTATGGGGAATATATAATTGTAATTTTTTGAAATTGGAAAAAAACGATCAGCAGACTAATCCATAATGAAAATAATTGTCAGGTGCAGCAGTTGTTGTAATGTTTCTCTCTTTTTCTTCTTCACTCTCTTCTATGCGACCCGTGCACTTCTTCAGGTGTGGAAAGCCCGTCTGAGCGGTTATGAAGAAGCTGTGAAGTTGTTTCAGAAGATAACAGATGAGAAGAGTCCAGAGTGGGGGAAGTACCTCGGACTCTTGAAGAAGTTTGTCACAGACTCCAACGCTGTGGCTCAGCTCAAAGGCCTTGAGGCGGCTCTGGTCTTCGTCGAGAACGCTCATGTAGCTACCAAGTGAGTAATGGTCACAACAAGGAGGGCATCTTTTTGAAAGACTGGAATAAGAAGTTATTCAGAGCAGTAACACTGAGTCTTTAAAATACCATTGGGGGGGCTGCATTGGTCGGGACGTGTTTTAGATTATTAAGTTAAAGCCTCAACAGACGCCAGCATAATGCACAACAGTTTGTTAATGCTCGCAGACGGGAATTAACATGTCTGGAAAGCTGTTATGGGGCAACTGATTTATCTTTTGTCTCAGTAAATAAAACTAAATAAACAGTGATGTTGTGTGAAGGGATGGCAAAGTCAGATGATGTTCCCCGGAGGTATGGAGAGACCAAGAAAGATATGATAAGTTGAAGGAGATGACGCAGACCCAGAAGTTGGTCTGCAGGCACGAGGGATTTCACGAGAACCGATGCTTTAGTACCAAGTAGATGCCAAAACTAATGTTAATCTCTGTATTTATTACTTGAGGCGTACATACACATTGAAATGTATTTATAAAGGAGTGTGCAGTGTTTCCCATTAGGATGGAGTTGTAGCCGCTGAGGTAAAGCACACTCTTGCTGATCTTTTAAAAAGGTCCATTCATGTCAACCTTGTTCGTATTTCTACTTTTTGTCTCCAGGACGACCGGTGAGGTGGTGTCGGGTGTGGTGACCAAAGTGTTCAACCAGCCAAAGGCCCGGGCCAAGGAGCTGGGGGCCGACATCTGTATGATGTACATCGAGATCGAGAAGGTGGAGGTGGTTCAGGACGAGCTGCTGAAGGGACTGGACAACAAGAACCCCAAGATAGTGGTGACCTGCATGGATACGCTCAGGAGGGCTCTCAGGTCAGTGCTTCTTCCCTGGTTGGAGTGTGAGAAACCATTGATGTCCTCGCAGTGTGGACAAGCTGAAAACAATGTGCCTCTTATGGTGATTTATTAATAACAAATCTGCTAAATGAACAATACCTGAGCTAGATGGCTGCTGTAAGTCGTCCCAGTATTAAGTGAACCAGTCTTCTATCTCATGTCAGTGACACTAACTTCTCTCACTCCTCGATCTGTCATCATCCTCCCATAGTGAGTATGGATCCAAGATTGTGACGCTGAAACCAATAGTGAAGATTTTGCCGAAGCAGTTTGAGTCCAGAGAGAAGGCGGTGAGAGACGAAGCTAGGCTGCTCGCTGTGGAGATCTACAGGTGGATCAGAGATGCTATTCGACCTTCGCTGCAGACCATCAACTCTGTACAGGTGGGACAGACGCATTGCATCTTCACTTACTCACATTAATGTTCCTCTCTGGGTTAAACTTCTCCTTGGTTGTGTCTCTGCAGCTGAAGGACCTGGAGGAGGAGTGGGCGAAGCTCCCTTCTGCTGCTGCCAAGCAAACAAGGTTCTTGCGCTCGCAGCAGGACCTGAAGGCAAAGTTTCAGAACCAAAGCGCTGAAGGAGGAGCAGATTCGGATGGTATGTTTACATAGACAACTAACTGGTGTATATACGCACACAATGTATAACTGTCGAGGAGGTCTAGTCATGCCCTCTCCTCTTCCTCTTTCAGGAGATGATGAAGAAGACGCTGTGGTAGCAGTGGATCCGTATGAGCTGCTGGAAGCTGTGGATATTCTGGCCAAGATTCCTAAAGACTTCTACGACAAAATTGTATGTTTTTAAAACTACATAAACTAATCAAACTTAAACACATCAAGTGTTTCTGTGTTAATTGTTCAGGTTCGATATTCTATAGAGATTTGGAGCTACAATGCTCGCATTGACACAGAGCGTTTTAGTTTTAAAGAGTCATTTTTTTTAACCTTGTGGATAAAAGGGTTGAGCTAATGAATGAATATGCTATATAATAGTATGGCTGTGACCATGCTCTTGCTTGTATTTTTGCAGGAAGCTAAAAAGTGGCAGGAAAGGAAGGAAGCTCTGGAGGCTGTAGAGCTTCTGGCCAAGAAGCCCAAACTGGAGAATGGAGACTATGGAGACCTCGTCCGAGCACTGAAGAAGGTGAAGACTGAAGAACTTCATCAACCTTAACAAGAGGAGCAAACTGGTATCTTGATAATGAACATTTACTGGTTTCATGTTCCAGGTTGTGGGAAAAGATGCCAACGTGATGCTGGTGACGCTGGCAGCAAAATGTCTGACCGGACTCGCCACTGGTCTCAGGAAGAAATTTGGAACGTATGCCGGACAAGTGAGTTAAATGAAACTCTTCACATTATATAGCAATGTTAAAAAATAAATTTAAAGTTAAAAGGAGTTAAATACAAAATAAATGAATTAAGAGTAAAAATATTGTACAGTTCAAGATAGAATTGTATGGTTTAATAAAGTCCTTGGTTAATGGAAAGTCTTGATTTTTAAAGAAATAAGACTAACCCTATAAAATCCAAACCAGTTATTTATTTCTGACAAACAAACCAACAGTTGAACGACTGAACTGTTCCTCGTTTCAGAATCTGTGATTATTGCTAAATTGGAGCTCTGTGTGTATTTCAGGTGGTTCCAACTATTCTGGAGAAGTTCAAGGAGAAGAAGCCTCAGGTCGTCTTGGCCCTGCAAGAGGCTATCGATGCCATCTTCCTCACTGTAAGTGTAAACACAGGTTACCATGATCCAACTGAAACTGACCGGCGCCGGCAGCAGACGCCCGCTGGAGAGTACATATAATATCATATTGCTTTTCTCTGGGTACATGACAATTACACAAATTACACGAACATAAATACATTCTTCGAGGTGACCTAGTTTTGAGATGTTTCTTTCCAGCGATCAAGTTACTTTATTAATGTTCATCAGAGTTGGGATCTTTTCAGAAAGCTTCCATCAGTCGGGTTGAGGCGACTCTACAGGTCCACCACTGCTCTTGTATTGATTCCTTACTTCATTTGCTGTTATTTATAGAGCACTCCACCGACTCCCCAGACCTCTAATGCCTTTTAGAAGACCTTTATGTTTTTATTGTTTATATAATGTCTAATGTTCCCTGTCCTGTTTCCAGACCACTCTACAGAACCTTTCTGAGGACATCCTCTCTGTGATGGACAATAAGAATCCCTCCATCAAGCAGCAGGCCTCTCTGTATCTAGCCCGCTCCTTCAGACACTGCACTCAGGCCACTCTGCCCAAGAGCGTCCTCAAACCCTTCTGTGCTGCGCTCATCAAGGTACATGCACCCCCGACTGGAAACACCTTCACAGTACCATTAACTTTTCTTTTTGACTAAACTCTAAATGATAAATAAATCGGATGTTTCATTTGGTTTTCCGTCTTGTTGCTTTATACATTCTCACACCATGGGGATGAGTGAGATGCCTTCAGGCGGCGTAATATAACCATGAAATCATCGCTCTCTTCTCCATTCCAGCAAGTGAACGACTCGGCTCCTGAGGTGCGTGACGCTGCGTTTGAAGCTCTGGGGACGGCCATGAAGGTTGCTGGAGAGAAGGCTGTGAACCCTTTCTTAGCCGACTTGGATAAACTCAAACTGGACAGGGTAACGACGAGTCGAAGGAAAACTCATCAAACCTTTTTAAGAAGCTTAATTTTTACCCCCCCCGCCTGCTAATCACTGCCCCTCTCTTTCATGTGTTAACAGATAAAGGAGAGTGCTGATAAGGTGGAGCTCCCTGGAGGGAAAAAGGGAGGAGGAGGCGGAGCCGGGGACAAGAAAGCTGCTGCTAAAGCCCCCCCCATTGCTGAAACTCCCGCAAAATCCTCTGCCCCCCCCAGGAAGAACCCATCCGCTGCTACCAGCAAAGTACGTTCACTGCAATGCACACATAGAAAACTGAAATGAAAGAATACATGTTCAACTGGTTACTCAGCGGTTTCTGGGCCGTGGACAGAGTGACTGAATCTAGAGTGACATCAAGTCTGTTTGTTTTGCAGGTGGCATCAGGTCCACCTAAGAAAGGCAAACCCGCCTCTGCAGCCGGAGGAAAAGCCAAGAAGACGTCTGACAACAAAGAAGTGATCGAAACCGAACTGTCGGTGAGTCTGTGTGCAAACGCTCACGTGTTAGGTGAAGGTTGAGTGACCTCAAAACTAGATGTAGGAAGATGAGCCCCAAAAAGAAGAAATCCAGAATTGTCAGAAAATCTACAAATAACAAATTTATGACTTTGTAAAATCAGCTGAAAACTGACAGCTACTGCTTCGTGCTAACAAAAACCTAAAACAAACCTTAACACTTAAAGTCTAATTTCTCTTGTCAACTCTGTTAGTTGGTAAATTTCTCTGAGAAAATGCCTCACACAACATTTTTGGTGAATGAGTTACAGACGTCAATTAAAACATAACTTCCTTTTATACTACGGCTCTGAGGGATTCAGCAGGATCTGGATATATCTCTGTAGGAATTTCTGATGACACTTGTGTGTGTTTTATCAGATCGAGGCGTGCGAGGACCTGGCAGGGGGCGTACTTCCTGCTTCCTGTCTGCAGCAGCTGGACTCGGCCAACTGGAAGGAGAGACTGGCCAGCATGGAGGAATTCCAACGGGTAAGTACAACTGATCAATTAGATGATTGAGTAATCCATTTGAAAATTAAATACTTTACTCCAATCTCAGGAATCAATGCTCATCTTTGTTATATAAAGACATAAAACTAATTGAATAATATCGGACTGGTTGAACCGTTCAAGTTTTCAGTTTGGAGATTTATCATGAACATGTGTCACCATCTGATGAACTATGATCTTAAATCTGCAGACCTTAATCTGTAGATTCCTCTGTGCTTCTAGGCGGTTGAGTCCATGGATAAGGGGCAGATGCCCTGTCAGGCTTTAGTCAGGATGTTGGCCAAGAAACCAGGTTGGAAGGAGACAAACTTTCAGGTAACTGTCACTGTTATTTATTACTTATTACAAACTCCTCAGAGCAATAATTAAAAATGCTCACGCAGATTTCGGGATGAGAGCAAAATGATTTTCAGGTCAAGAGAGTGAGTCACTGGGGGATTGGGAGTTTCCTTGTCTCATGTGGTCGTCTCTCTCTCTGGGTTTAGGTGATGCAGATGAAGCTGCGCGTTGTGGCTCTTATTGCTCAGAAAGGACAGTTTTCAAAGACGTCGGCCTCCGTGGTTTTAGACGGATTGGTGGACAAAGTCTCAGACGTCAAATGTGGTGGAAACGCCAAAGAGGGACTGACGGCAATCGGAGAAACCTGCTCCCTGCCATGGACTGCAGAACAGGTTTATAAACACTGTTTCTTCTTTATTAGTTGACTATATTGAATTTGAAAAGGCAATTTTAACCCCTGACAAAGCTCTGACCGCAAAGGAATCACTAAATGCTGTTTTGTATTTTTTTGTTAGGTTGTCTCAATTGCATTTGGACAGAAGAACCCAAAGAACCAGGCAGAGACTCTCAACTGGCTGGCCAACGCCATGAAGGAGTTTGGCTTTGCTGGGTAATTTTCAGTCGTCATTTTAACACTCAAACTTAAAAAGCCCGAAGATGCTAAAGCACTTTAAGAGAATCTGTTGACATTTGTCTTTGTCCCTCCAGGATCAATGTGAAAGGTTTCATCAACAATGTGAAGACTGCTCTGGGAGCGACCAACCCCGCTATCCGGACAGCAGCCATCACCCTGCTGGGAGTCATGCACCTCTACATGGGAGCTCCCCTGCGAATGTTCTTTGAAGACGAGAAGCCGGCTCTCCTCGCACAGATCGATGCAGAGTTTGAAAAGGTAAGAACATCAGAGAGTTCAAGAAACATGTGTCTATACGTTCATCTAAGTTCTGAGGAGGGAGTTGCTCATGACAAGGGGATAAGAAATGATCAATGTGTATGTGCAACCCTCAAAGATGAAGGGCCAGTCTCCTCCAGCTCCAACCAGATTCAACAAGAGGGCGGCAGCGGAGGAGGCGGGTGATGACGGAGACGAGCAGGATGAGGACGGAGGAGCAGCAGCAGGAGGACAGGACATCATGGACCTGCTGCCCAGAACAGATATCAGGTAACCAGACAGACCAGTGACTCTGAAGTATTGAATTTGAATAAGAGTCCAACCCATTTATTTGTTAGTCAAAATAGGCAGAATAGGAAAATATTTGACTCTACTATATCGTACTTTATACACCAATACTTACCAACTTAAATTGTGATTGAGTGAATTAGAATTTTTCAGTGTCCATTATTGACCCTGTCTCCTCCTCAGTGACAAGATCACATCCGACCTGGTGTCTAAAATTGGTGACAAGAACTGGAAGATCAGGAAGGAGGGGCTTGACGAGGCAGCAGCCATCCTATCAGAGGCCAAGTTCGTCACAACAAACATCGGAGAGCTGCCGCTGACCCTGAAGGAACGACTCGGAGATTCCAACAAGATCCTGGTCAGTAAGAGAGCAGAACTGCTGAGCTACTGTAAAACATTCTTCCCTCTATCATATCCCCTCATACTTTAAGTTTTTATGAAGACAAGATTAACAAACCTACCTCAAGTTGTGTTACTTGGTCCCAGTGTTATTTAGAAAACATTAAAAGGGTTTTGAAGTGCTGCCTTGAGGCTCAAAGTGAAAGATATATTTGGAAGAGCTGTAAGTTAAAACGAGTGTTGTGTTTATTTCTCCAGGTCCAACAGACTCTGACTATCCTGCAGCAGCTGGCTATAGCCATGGGACCTGGACTCAAGCAGCATGTCAAAGCACTGGGAATCCCTATCATCACTGTACTGGGAGACAGCAAGGTACTGGACACATGCACACCAGCAGCAGTAACACACATCTGTGCTTTCATGTGAACAATAGTGGCAACACTATGTTTGTAGTTTCTGAGAAAGCGCATTCATAAATCAAAAGGGGTACGATGAGGTGTCTATCTGGGGACAGCCTCATGTCCTCTGACTGTGAGATAACCATGTCCCTCTGTTCCTCTGCAGTCTAATGTGAGGGCAGCAGCCATGACTACCCTGCAGGCGTGGGTGGAGCAGACGGGGATGAAGGACTGGCTGGAGGGAGAAGACCTGTCGGAGGAGCTGAAGAGAGAAAATCCCTTTTTGCGACAGGAGGTTCGAACAGACACAAGTTCTCCTCTTCTGTCATATAAGTGTTTTCTGTATCCTGAACTAAATCCTGAAACCGCTTCATCTCACAGGTGCTCGGCTGGTTAGCGGAGAAGCTGCCCACCCTGAGGACAGTGCCTGGGGATCTGATGCTGTGTGTCCCTCAGCTCTTTGCCTGCCTGGAGGACAGGAACGGAGACGTGAGGAAGAGGGCTCAGGACGCGCTGCCCACCTTCATGATGCACCTGGGCTTTGAGAAAATGACCAAAGCTGCTGGAAAACTCAAAGTACTGAGAGATATTCTGTGCTTTGAATAACAAATAACTTACCGTCCGACCCCTGACAGTGAGTCATGTCTGTAATTGTTGATCTGTCTTAATCTCTCTCCAGACTTCCTCTAAGGATCAGGTGGTAGGCATGTTGGAAAAGGCCAGGGCGGTGATGCCGGCCAAACCCGCCGCTCCCACCAAGGCAGGAGGAGGGAAGGACTCAGCAGAGCCAAGCAGAGCTGCGTCAGGTGTGTGGCTTCACGATGAACCAACCGTTTCACATTCAGTAAAATCTAAGAAGAACGAATGAATCTGTGCGACAATGGAAAAACTTTGGTTAAATAGTAATAATATGCTCAACAGAAACATGAATGTCCTTTGCTCGTCCTCTGCAGCCTCCAGGTCTCAGCCAGCGAGCGACGACTGTGTTGACAGTAAACCTGAAGCTAAGAAGATCCGGGGAGGAGCCCCGGCCAAGAAGGTGAAGTTCAGCTCCTGTTTATATTTTCAGTGTGGAACCTGGAGCAGTGACGTTTTCACATGTCTTTTATGATGGATTTATTATGCAGCACAAAGAGTAAAAATCTGAATTAATATTTTTACCCGTTGTTTGTAAGACTGCAAAAACAGACAGGATTTGGCTCCTCATTGATTTGGCTGAAATTCAGCCTGAGCCCATTAAACTTGTGGTTATTAAGTGTAAAGACTCAAGGTGAAGATCTGCACATGTGTAAATATTCACTCATCAACTTTTTTATTAATTTATTTTATTTAAGATGTCAACATCTCGTATTGTTTCCTTTTCTTTTTATTATTATTAATTTCAGTAAAGTGTAAACGTTGTGTGGTTTTTGTCATCACTCAGCCCTCCTCCTCCCCCGAGGAACCCGTCCCTCCCCCTCCCTCCAAGGACAAGGACAGTAATGCTAGTAAAAAGCCCCTCGGCAAAGGGAAGGCTGCTGCTGGCAGTCAACAGGTAGATGTGTAACAAGCGTCTGCACGATGGAACTCGGCCTAGAGTGTCTTCACACTTCTGCTGCTACTTAAGCTGCTTTCAGACATGCACTGAACTCCCGATAATCCCCTGAAAGTATCTGGAAAGCCGGTCGGCCCCTTAATAAACGCTCTGGATAATGTCCTAATGAGCCCATGTGTGAATACAGCAGGAGATTAACCGGAGGGTTCACTGTGAGCGAATGGTTTCATCGATGGTGTTTGTATCACGTGACGGATGCAGAACTGAAAGAAACCATCAGGCTCAAGAAGAGATGGCAGAGATGTCAACTTGGAAAGAAGACGAGTCTCAAGAGCTTTTGGTGCCGAGGGCGGACGCTGGTGTCAGTGGGCTGTAGACACTGCGTCCTGTGTGTCCCTCAACTTAACGCTCCACGTTCTGAACGTGTGTGGCCGTAGAATCTCTGAGTCCAACTGTGAGGACAATTGTCCTGGAGGACATTCTCCAAAGTGCATGTCTGAAAACAGCTTTGCTCATGAGCAGCAGATGTAGGCAGTTTCTCAGTGGACACTCAACGTCTCTCTGGTCCAGTCTTGGCTCAGCCTAATCCTGTGTTTCTCCACTAATACCACCACTGAATACACAACTGCATAATGTGCACGTGGTCACACAGTTGTGAGGTGAAATTGAACATGTAACATTTTAAATCAATTGCCGTATATGCATGCATGCAGAAGTGGAGCACAAGCGGAGTTATGTCACATGTCGGTGTTTCAGGCCTCATCTTTTGGAATAATATCACATTTCACACTGTTCTGTGTGCTAACCTGCAACGAAATCTTTTCAGCATAACACAACTTTGTCTCCTGTTTCTACTCTGTCACACACACACACACAAACACACTCTTCTACAAATCACACAGAGAGAGCCTGTGAGAAAACAGGATTTCACACAATTATAACTACACAGCAGCTCACCCGCTCTCTGGTGTTGCCTCCCCTCTCAGGGCGCCGCTGGGAAGAAGCCTCCTGCCAAAGGCGCGAAGGATGAAGAAGATAAGTCCGGGCCGATCTTCGTCCTCATCCCCAACGCTAAGGAACAAAGGATCAAAGAGGAGAAGCAGCTGAAGGTACCGCCCCATGAAACCTGTTTGTTAAGATGTGTTGATGGTTTTAGAAAAAACAAATCTTTCTTATTTTATATAAATTTTTCACTTGATCAAACCACTACTTGTTCGTTATGATTTTTTTCTGGACCTCTGGATGTTACTATACTACACCTGGGCTCTGTGATATTTTCAACTTGTTCTTTTCCACTGTAGATCTTGAAGTGGAACTTCAACACCCCTCGGGATGAATATCTGGAGCAGCTGAAAACTCAGATGTCCACCTGCTTTGCGAAGTGGCTGCAGGATGAGCTTTACCACTTTGACTTCCAGAGACACGTCAAGGCCATAGGAGTCATGATCGAGGTAACTCTCGGCCTTTAGCTGCAGGTTGTGTGTCAGTAGGTGTGTCGCTCTGGTACTAAAGTTTGTGTGTATTTAACAGAGGCTGGAGAGTGAGAGTGACGCCACCATCAGCTGTCTGGACCTGATCCTGAAGTGGTTCACGCTGCGCTTCTTTGACACCAACACCACGGTGCTGATGAAGGTGTTGGAGTATCTGAAGCTGTTGTTTGTCATGTTGAAAGAAGAGAACTACCACCTGACTGAGTACGAGGCAAACTCCTTCATCCCCTACCTGATCCTCAAGGTGAGCGCACATCTCTGAGGATGAGGACCACTGTAGAGGCTTTGTGTTCCACCTGCTCACCTTCATCCCTGACTTCAGGTTGGAGAGTCAAAGGACGTGGTTCGCAAAGACGTGCGGATTATACTGACCATGCTGTGTAAAGTCTACCCAGCATCCAAGATCTTCCCTCTCCTCATGGATGGGACTAAGTCCAAGAACTCCAAACAGAGAGCTGGTAGGTCTCTACACACAACAAGCTATTCGGCTAAAGCTTCTCTAAGTGTCTTGAGCCACATCTCAGCCAGAACCGCTCCAGGAAGCAAAAAGGTTCCTTCAAACCGGCAAATTAGCTGCTGCTACAAGCTCATCCACTCCCGTCCACCAGGTGGCGTTAATGCAGCCGACTACAACAACAAGGCCGGTAGATAAACTGGCTGAATGTTAAGTTTGCTCAACTTGCATCTTTCAAAGGTGAAAAATACACAAAAGAGTCTGGACTTTGTTACCAGTTCCTCTTGTGTAGTCGTTCTGTAGCTCAGATACATCGATGCATTGATGAACAATAGAAAAACACAACAATGCGCAGTAAACTATAAGATTCTAACACTTTTTTTATCTACAACCTGCTGAGTAAAGACCTGTTGGGGTTAAAATGAATTCCCCAGGACTTCATTTAGACCCAGGTCCTTGTGGTGGAAACAGATGGATTCCCTTCGCTCATGATGAACAGCCGCGGGGGGGACGTTAGTGTTCTGACTTGTTGGTGTTGTTTCAGAATGCCTGGAGGAGCTGGGCTGCTTGATAGAGGGCTACGGGATGAATGTGTGCCAACCGGTTCCAGCCAAGTCTATGAAGGAGATCGCTGTTCACATCGGTGACAGAGACACGTCCGTCCGCAATGCCGCCCTGAACACTGTGGTGGCCGTCTACAACGCCTGTGGAGAGCAAGTTTACAAACTGATTGGAAATGTAAGATGGAAGCCACATGTCGTGATATATGTTTTGATATTGATTTGATGTCATGTCGCCCATTCCTACGATTTTTAACTCATTCTTCTCCTCGTCCTTCTCCAGTTGTCGGAGAAAGACATGAGCATGCTGGAGGAGAGAATCAAGCGATCGGCCAAGAAGGCCGCCGCAGCTCCTGCCAAGCCCAGTGTGGTGGAGAGAACCCAGAAGGAGCACCCGACCAACCCCAACGCCACCTTCCTCCGAAAGCCGGCACAGGAAGACCCCAACAAGCTCAAGTAGGTTCCCAGGCTCTGGCCTGAGGGACATGAACGATACGTGTGTGAATGGATCAAATGTCCTCGACACAAAACATATATTTAAATGGTCAACGTTATTCACAAAAACATTCATCCAAACCAACTTTTCCACTTGTTTTCCCCCCTGGCATGTTCTCACCCTGTCATCCAGCCTCCTCTTGAACCTGTCACATCCATAACTTGTTCACGCTGTTGACTGCTGTGACTTAGAGTCGTGTCATTTGACTGTTTGTTCTCCGCTCATGACTAATCTGTCCTCGTCCTCTCACCCTGTTTCACTGAGTCACTGCATGTTCACACAGGCTATTAAATCCTGTCCTCTCTCCGTGAAACCAACCTCCAGTGTGTGTCTGTGTGCGTGAGTGTGTGAGGCTACATCGCGGCTATGTTTCATTTGGAAACGCATCAGCTCTGCTACAGATATTCCTGGTGTCCACAATACTTTTAGAGCCGCTAATACTCGCTGCTGACCTCATTTTAGAAATGACCTCTTTCCAGATGAGAACAACCGGCGTTAGCCTCGGCCGCCCGTGCAGAACACAACATGGATCCACAATACAAGCCTGAATGCTGACCCTGCTGTGTTTGCCAACAGCTGTTCAGATACATTCAGCATTTTGTAGGAAATACCTGCGTTTACTTTTCACCATTGCTGCTTGTAGCCGAGCTCTTTCTGCTTCCTGTTGACACCAGCTCAGGTGTCGTCCAGAGGTCACGAGAGGTCACGTGATGTGGACGTGGATTTTAAACTGAGCCAAACCGCTTGTGTGGGATTGTTTGAGTTTGAACACAGTGTTTATTAAAGAAGATATGCTAGTGTTGATGTAGCCTGAGTGTGTGTGTGTGTGTGTGTGTTCTTTTGCTGGCTGGTTTTGCTGGCTGCCTGTCGTCTGCCTGTTTGTCTCCTAACCCTCCATCTTTCTTCCTGTGTGGTTTCCTGTTCTCTCTGCTCTGCCTGCCTTCCTTATGGAGCAGAATAATGTATCGCACGTATAGGATGTGAGTACCTCTTTCTCCTCCTCTTCCTCCCTCTTCGTCATTGTAGGAACTCCTGAATGCAAACTGTCCGTCTAACATCCATCACTCATACGGATAACGATCAGAAAGTTTGGCTTTGGAGTTGAGTTTGGCCTCCTCACATGGTTTGGGAACAAGAGTCTTGTTCCTCTCCGTCATGTGGTCAGTAAAGCACCAGACCTGCTGTCACTTTAACACGATTCATTCTTCCTCCCTCTTTACCTGTTGTCTTGTGCTGGGGTCAGACTATATATCCTGTGTTTAGAGTCGTTAGTTCTTCCTGTGTTGGAGTCGAGATGCGTGACGGACGACACGTTGCTCGTGGGCTGATTGGACGATGACGTCCGAGTCCAGATAAAATGATCGAGAGCTTTGCCTGCTGCTCATTTCATCTTTTCCAAACCCACCTCATGCTTCCACTCCTTCTAGACGAGGGTTTATCACCATAGATCTCATGTAGTCTGACCCCGGCTGATTTGTGATCCCTGGATGTTCTGTACCTGGAAAAGAAAAATCTGCTTCAGACAGTCGCACAAAGCATTTTTATAATGATCCAACGTTTTGTGTGTTTTTTTTTAATGTGAAATTATCTGTAAAAACCTAAAAGGACACATTTCTAACCTGACCAGTCCTTTGGATAAACGCATGTAAGCCAGTTAGAAGTTTGAATGGGTCACTACCCAACCAACTCTATCCGAGCTTCTGTCAGCTGGGCCCAGAGCCATGAGACTCTGATTGATAATGTGCTGTCCACTCTCCCTCGTCCGTCCAGCCAAGCCCGTCAGAACAGCCAGCACAGCGAGTCCTCCCACCCCTCCATCCCCAGGGAGTTCCAGTTGGACCTGGACATGATCGAGAGGGACCAGAGCCGAGTGTGTGAGATGCCGGACCTGGTCCAGCACAAGCTGGAGGAGCTGCTGGAGCCGATCATGATCCCCGAGCCCAAGTGAGCCCCCCCGACACACCGGAGCACGTTTAGAAGATGAAGCTTCACAACCACACAAATTAATCTTTGACTTTTGTGTTGGTTTCTGCAGGATTCATTCTGTCTCTCCACACTATGATGAACTCCACAACAGCACGGCCTCCACCATCAACTTTGTCATCTCTCAGGTGGCCAGCGGGGACATTAACACCAGTATACAGGCCCTGGCACAGGTATAACACACACACACACACAAATACAGACACACGCACACAGATCAATAGAGCTCTTACTCTGTTGTCATTCCCCCCCCACAGATTGACGAGGTGCTGCGACAGGAGGACAAAGCCGAGGTCATGTCAGGACACATCGACCAGTTCCTCATCGCTACCTTCATGCAGCTGAGGCTCATCAACAGCACGCACATGGCCGACGAGCGGCTGGACAAGAGAGACATCATCAAACTGTACAGCTGCATCATAGGAAACATGCTGTCTGTGAGTCACGTGACGTGTCTGTAGCACTGAGCCCGGGGCTGAAGCTCAGGACCAGGACACGCTAACGTCTTTATTCCTCCCTGTCAGTTGTTCTCGATGGATTTCCTGGCCAGAGAGGCGTCGATGGGCGTGTTGAAGGACCTGATGCACGGGGTGATCACGCTGATGCTGGACAGCCGGGTGGAGGACATGGAGGACGGACAGCAGCTCATCAGGTCCACCAACCTGCTGGTGGTCAGAGTGCTGGAGAAGTCTCACCAGACCAATATGATCAGGTTCGTGTGAAAAGGCAAATCAAATTCATTTAGATTAAATAATTGTATTGATTGTATCTCACCCTGTGGATGTGACTCCTCCTGCGTCTCTGCAGCGCTCTGCTGGTTCTGCTTCAGGACAGTCTGGTCACGACAGCTGGTCCTCCCAAGTTCTCTGAACTGGTCATGAAGGTGAGACCATCACAGCTCACAGCACCTCACTGGTCTGTTCCGGTGGATTATCACGTCTGACTCACTCTCTCTTGTGTGTGTCTGTGTGTGTGTTCAGTGTCTGTGGAGGATGACTCGCCATCTCCCAGAGACCATCGACACCATCAACCTGGATCGGATCTTACTGGATGTCCACAACTTCATGAAGGTGTTTCCCAAAGAGAAGCTGAAGCAGCTGAAGAACGACGTCCCACACAGAACCCTGAAGACGCTGCTACACACACTCTGCAAGCTCACTGGGCCCAAGGTAAGAAACTGAGATCCTGGTCAGAGTCACTATATTCCTCTGCAGGTTTCGATCTATTAATTGTACTGACGTCTTGATAAACAGATCCTGGACCACCTATCAATGATAGAGAACCGTAATGAGTCGGAGCTGGAGGCCCATCTGAGGCAGGTGGTCAAAACCTCTGGAAACCTGTCGGGACTCAAGAGCGACCGAGGCAACGAGAAGGGCGGTCTGCGCACGGTGAGCGAGGGCAGCCAGAACCCAGCCAATCACCTTCCTCTTCAGGATGTGTCACCTGACTCTGTCCCTTGTTTCCTTCTCAGGACGAACGGATGTCGAAGGCGAAGGTCAGTGACATTCTGTCTGAAATCTTCAAGAAGATCGGCTCCAAGGAAAATACTAAAGAGGTCGGTTCAGCTGCTTGAAAGTTTCCTCCTCACGACGAACAACACAGAGCCCGGCAGACAGAAGTCATGTGTCCTTCTTCTTCTTCTTCTTCTTCTCAGGGTTTGACCGAGTTGTACGAGTACAAACAGAAGTACTCGGACGCCGACCTGGAGCCCTTCTTGAAGAACACGTCCCAGTTCTTCCAGAGCTACGTGGAGAGAGGACTCCGCATGATCGAGTCCGAAAGAGAAGGCAAGTCACAGATCCACAGCTCTGCAGGTACGACTGGAAGCTGTCGCTGCAGGTTCGAAGGCGGGAGGAGGAAGAGGAGGAGGAAGAGAATGTGTTGTAACACTGGTGTGTGTCTTCCTGTGTGTGTCTGCAGTGATCCCTCAGCACGGCGTGGACTCCAGTCTGACCAGTAACAACGAAGAACTGAAACCAGCTGTTTACTACGAGAGACTGAAGATCCTCAGACAGAGACAAGGGCTGGAAAACACCTCCAGGGTGAGTTTACACTCGCGCTCTTTATTTATCACCACTTAATATTTGGTTGAGGATGAGTATTGTATGTACACAATAGAAACCCTCGTCTTCCTCTCCCCTGCAGCAGGGGGGCGGAGTCGAGGACGAGCCTCAGCAGCGACCTCCCATCTCCTCGCTGCTGTCGTCCAAGCCGTCCGTGGCGTCCTCCACCGACATGCTGCACAGCAAGCTGTCCCAGCTCAAAGAGTCCAGAGAGATGTACCAGCAGGAACACAACGCACACTCCAACTCCCCGTCGCACACGCACACGCGCTCGGCCTCGCCGGCGGCCAACCTGGACGACCTCAAGAAACGTCTGGAGCGGATAAAGAGCAACCGGCAGTGAGGACACCGACACACCTCCTCCTCCTCCTCCTCTTCCTCCTCCTCCTCTTCCTCCCTCTGTGTGTTCACATTCTCATGCTGGTAGAAAACACTTGGAGCCAAACGCCCCAGAAATCTGTCACCAAAAACAAACGCTCCCTCCAATTAGATCCTGACTCCGCCCACTGTGCCTGTATGTCATTACAAATCAAACGCACCCTCATCTGATTGTGGACGAGCACTTTCAGATTGAACGTCCACACGCACACGCACTCACACACACACACTCACACACACTCACACTGCAGAAAACTATCCAAGTGTTTTTAGATACAATTCAAATGTATTGAAGTGTTTTATTTATCGTCTTTTAGCTGTTAACCATCAGGACTGAGTCTCGTCCTTCACCTTCTTCTCTCCTGTCGAAACCTAAACAACCACATAGTGAACTTACCCTGTTTTAGTATCACGACACAGCGCGTTTGTACATAATTAAAAGGTCGTTAACCACTTAACTGTTAGTGAACCGCTTCACTCGTGGTTACAGGTTAAAACAAACCGATGTAAAGGAACGTTCCTTCTTCCTGTTTGTACGTGACGCTTCACTTTGCTGCTGAGTTTGGACGAGAAGCTGTGTACATGCGGCGGGGGGTTGGGGGCGCCCCCTAGTGGCCGAACCCTCAACCCTGGTGGTGCAATGTCGTGGTGATTTCAGCTGAAGGTTTGAAATCATGTCGGAAAGATCACGTTTCCTTTTTGTTTGCGTCAGTGAAGAGAATTCCAAACACAAAAAATGGCACACAGGGAAACAGCTCGATGCTCCAGCACTTTGTCTAAATCAATACAAGTGTCTGGTTTTTATCCTTTTCAGTCCCAGTTATAAGTTATAAGTTCTTTATACAGCAACAAGGCCTCTGAGGGACCGGGTCCAGGACGGAGCAGGTTCTAAAGCCGTCGATGTCCAGGGGAAATCTTTGTTAGGAAACCGCTCCAGTTTGTCTCTGAGCAGAATGTCGTGGGCTTCAATCTCGTGAAGCTGAATGTGTGAAGTCGCTGGTTCGAGGTTTTCCTTCCTTCAGAGGAACAGATTCATTTGGTCGTGATTTAAAACCTGCAGCAGAGCTGTGTTCAGGTGGGACTCAGTCGTGTGTTGGTTGACGTTTGGCTGTAAATACTGTACGTATCGTCCTCATTAAACCCCCCCCACCCCCCCGCCCTCCGTTATTTAACATGGAACAGGACTGTAGGGCCGACATGGCCGTCACTGTAAAGCTCATCAACCAAACGTGTGTATGTCAGCGGCTCTCGTCCATCTGAAGGAACCTCACTCTGTGTTTTAAGGAGCATGGCATGAAGGCAGTTTTTAATTTTCTCATGTAAATAAAGTTTGCATTAACAAAGCTGCTGTTTTAATTCAGTCGTTGTTTTATTCTGATGACGGCGACGCCCTCGTCTCGTCGTCTGTTCAGTCGCCGAATGTTGAGAAAAAGGAAAAACATAAATAACATTGTTTTTGTATTTAATTCTCAGTACTCGTCTTTCATTGTTGCTCTCAGCTTTCCTTGTATAATCCATAGTGGAAAACGGCAATAAAGTCTTGTTTTTTTTAACAATCCCTCACGTTTTGATCACTTTATTTATTTTATGCATGAATATTAAACATCAGGTCTCGTTCATCTGTGTTTTACAGCAGTAAGGATCTGTGCAGTTATGATCGTGGATTAAATTCATGATATAAAAACCATCTCCACTCTATGATCAACTAATTTACACCAAACTCATCAGAAACTTGGAACAAACAGTGAAAAACAAATGTATTTCTCTGTTTATACTTTCAAAGTTGCAACATGTTCTTGTTCTGTCCCGTTAAATATTTATACAATCAAATATTCTGCAGTTAAAGAATTTAAACAGTTTAGTTTCTGCTCTACATTAAGATCAAGACATTTTCTGACTCCAGAGTTTCTGATGAATTCAACAACGTGAGACTTTTTGTACGATTTATTTAAGAAAATATAGAGAATACAAATATGTAGGGAAAGAAGAAAATTTGTACATGAAAGTGTTAAACATTTAAATCTACAAATATTAAATCTAAAAGTGCTCAGTGTACCTTCTTTACTGTATATAGATGCACTGAGGTTCATATAGATGTGAAACAAACACTGTACAGAGATGTGGCCCCGAGGAGAAACCGCTGTGGACGAGGCACATCTGGATCGGACCTCCACTCGTCTTCTTTCAGTCTCAGACAGTTTCTCTCTATCGTTTGAAGGTTTTTATAAAAATCTTTACGAGACGTTGATTTCTTCACCGTCCGACTCTGAGAGCTCCGACTGTTTGCTGGACTCCGACGGAGACGAGGGGCTGTGGTGATGAAGATGAAGATGATGACGACGACTGTGGTGGTGGTGCAGATGTGACTCCTGGATGTCGGGGGTTGTTCTGTCGAGCCGGTGGCAGCAGGTGGCGCTGCCCACGTCGGTGAGGTCGGGGTGGGGGTTGGTCTTGGTGGGGAGGGTCTGCTGGCGGCAGCCGCCGGTCGACAGCAGCTCCCGCTCCTTCGAGTTTCTCCATTTCATCCTGCGGTTCTGAAACCAGATCTTCACCTGCACAGGAGAAGAGAGACGTCAGGGACTCAGAAAATATCCCAACAAGTTTTAAATCCACAATAACAGAGCAACAGGTCAGAAACCAACACCTGGACTGAATGGAATCCTGTTTACCTGCGAGTCCTTGAGGCCCAGTTTCCCGGCGAGTTTCTTCCGGTCTGGTTTGCTGATGTATTTCTGTTTCTGGAAGGTTCTCTCTAGCGCCTTCCTCTGGAGGTCGGAGAACACGGCCCGCCGCAGCATGCCCCTCCTGGGCTTCCCTCGGGGGGCCAGGGGCCAGGAGAAGGTTCCTGGGACGGGGATCACAGAGGAGGAGGCTGCAGGGGGAAACATGAGGGAAGAGATTTAATATCAAACAACATCTGGATGTAACTCATGAACACAGTCAAAGTTTTAATCATGACCTGTAACACAAGATGGACGACGCGTCAGAAACGTCATGATTGACAGCTGAGACCGACCCACGATTGGTCGAGAGCGTGACTCGTCGTGCTGGTACGACTGGTGGAAGTGGACACGTGTCCTCCATCTTTACTTCCAGCACAAACTCTTTTTAACAATTTAGCAAACACAAAAATCTTTTTTTAACGATCCGATAATTATAAACTTGTGTATTTAAAAGGGTGAACACTTTATTTTTGTGTCCTTCCTGTTCCTGCCTCCCCGACGCCGCCCACGACAAACCGCCTCGGCCTGAAAGTCGATATCTAAAAGCCCCAATTTGTCGGGCGCTGGAAACAGAGCCTATGCTAATAAGACGGCTCCGCTCACACAGCCTCTAATGGAGCATGAAGCTGGATTGTTAAAGGCTGCAAATCGGCTGCAGGAAGGTGATTGTGTTGGAGTGAATTGAGTTGAACAGGCCGCTCTATTACAGGCCCATTACAGAGGGGTCAGAACAATGTGGAGGCTCCGGAGGTCAGAGCCGCTCAGTGTCACGCACCTGATGGAACACATTATTCCACTTAGAAAAATAACAACACTGATTCTATTCTGAATTGTTGATGAATGTGCTGCTCGATATCGGCGAATAGATAAACGGGGAATCCAGGTTCAACCCTGTGAAATCGATCCTGTGAGCGACATTGTTAACTCAGACCTTCAGGATGTGTGTGTGTGTGTGTGTGTGTGTGTGTGTGTGTGTGTGTGTGTGTGTGAGAGAGTGTGTGTTTGTGTGTGGTTGTGGCTCCCATTGGTCACGGTGCTGGGAGCTTTGTGGGCAGGCCGAGGGGCTTGGTGGGAAACGACGGCGCGTGAAGAGGCGCTGGGCTCCTGAGCTGGGAAGAAACCCGCCTCACATTTAGACCATGACAAACGGCACTGATATATTTAAGGCGTGACAAACTGGGCTAATTTGTAGATTAGGACAACTGGTGCTAATGTCAGCAGTCAGTGTAGCAGCTAAATAGGCCTTCAAATAGGCAGAGCTGTTTCCAGGCTGTCCGGGGTTTTTCCCGAGCTAGAGGCCGAAGACGTCTTTAAACAGCCGGCGGCTCCACACACACACATCTGGAACCTGATCCAGCCCAGAGGCCGGGATATCTTCTGAACCACAACTTCACACCAGACACACAAGTTTTGAGTGTTTCTAAATTTAGTTTTCTCAAACAGGCTGAGATGAACGTCCAGGGAGAAGAACACTGATCTGTACTGATCTGTGTCAGTCACACACATGTCACTGTTTCAGCTCCTGCACACAATCATTCATTTGATAAAGTCTTACATCTTATTTTATTAAGTTTTTTATTTTTAGCTTATGTATGTTTATATTATTTTATTGTGTAAATACAGTTTCTTGATCTGACTTGTATTCCTATTGCTGCTGATATATCTATCTATCTATCTATCTATCTATCCATCCATCCATCCATCCATCCATCCATCCATCCATCCATCCATCCATCCATCCATCCATCCATCCATCCATCCATCCATCCATCCATCCATCCATCCATCCATCCATCTATCTATCTATCTATCTATCTATCTATCTATCTATCTATCCATCTCTCTATCTATCTATCTATCTATCTATCTATCTATCTATCTATCTATCGATAATCAAAAGTTATCAACAGAAAATATAATATTAACGTGAGCTTTTGGTTTTATTTGTATTATTTTTGATCTGTTTATTTCCTCGTTGTGATTTTGTAGATGAAGGAGAAAGTGAACCATGAGGCAAAAAACAGGAAAAGTGACAATAAATCATTGATATTAATCAATAATAATTATAGTATAATGTTTTTCTTATACTACATATGAGACTGTAGCAATAATCGTATTCTAAAGAAAACGTTTGATCGTATATTCTGATGGACAATTACAAACAAAAGTTATTTTGAATCATATTTAGTCAACGTCCTGTTTGTGGATTCGATTCTGAATCAATGTGAGTCCAACATGAAGTGATGAAACATAAAGTGATAAAACATAAAGTGATGAAACATAAAGTGATAAAACATAACATAAAGTAAATGTGTGTGAGTAACTTGTGGTTTCATCTCTTCATATAAAGTGAATGATTATTGTATAAATGAATTTAACAGTGAATCCACCGACCTGTGAGATAAGTGGCTCTGATGAAGGGATGCAGGCCTCCGTCAAAGAAAGGTAAAGGAAACGACTTCTGGAAACTCTGAACTGGAGGAGAAACACAAACTGGGTTTATTACACAAACACACAAATACACAGTAAATAGAACAAAGTGATTCTCATCACATCAAGATTTGTTTTTATGATAAATGAGATAAATACAGAAACAACTTTGCCTAGGAGAGAGTTAAACTTAAAACATCTCAACATGTTGGTATTAAATTCTTCTGAGTAATATATAGTTATATATATATTCTAGTAATATAAAGCACGTTTATTATTTGATATCCTAGGTTTCAACATATGAAATATATTTCTATACATTTTAATATGAACTTAATATTAAAACACTTTAAATGTGTTAAAAATACTTGATACTTGATGACATTATCATTCAAAAGTATATCTATTTTTACATTAATAATAACGTTATTATAACGATTGAAGAATGACGTGACTGAATGTGAACCACTGCAAGCAGCTGCAGGTTCGATTCCCTCTCACTCACCGCTCCGCGTGGACGGGGCCAGAATCGCATTGACGCCGAACTTGAGGAACCCGGCGTCGGGGCAGGAGGTCTGCAGGGACCCGGGGCTGCCGCGGCTCTGCGGCCCGGAGCCCGGCTCGCTGCCCGGCCGCGGGCTGAGCTGCAGCACGTCCCCGGGGCCCCTGGAGGAGAGGCCCCGGTGCAGGTAGGACACGGGCTGGCTCAGCCGGAGCAGGTCCTCCACCAGGAAGCCGGAGCGCAGGGAGCGGCTCAGCGGAGAGGAGAAGCCCGCGGGAGGAGGCAGTAAGCCCGGGTAGAGAGGAGGCGGCAGCGCGCTGCAGGGAAACATCCTGGAGAAGTTTCTACTGGAGCTTCCACACGAAGGAAGATTAATATCACACGAATGAAATAATATCAATAAGAGAAATAAAGATGAACTCAGTTTCTCTCTGAAGCTCCGAGAGATAAACTGAGAGAGGTTCCTCTGACAGGAGCATTTATACAAGACACACACACACACACACACACACACACACACTGAAATACACACACACACACGCACACACACACATTGATACACACGCACACACACAGTGAAACACACACACACACACACTGAAACAAACACACACACACTGATGCACACACACTGAAACACACATACACACTGATGCACACACACACTGAAACACACACACACACACACACACACACACACACACACACACACACACACAGACAGACACACACACACACAAACACTCAGAAGTTGAGAGCATCTCTCCGCTTGAAGCTCTTTGAAAGTTCAGAGCGACCTGATTGGTCAGCAGCTGCTCTCGTCCTCTGTGATTGGGCCTCGGTTAGAAACTGGTTCTTCTGATTTGCAGCTGAAACAGAAACAGGTTCATTCCTCTGAACACAAACACACAAGAGACACACACACACACACACACACACACACACACACACACACACACACACACACACACACACAAACACACACACATCTGTACTGATCCATTCTGCTTTAATGACCAT
The DNA here is from genome assembly GCA_038501795.1 of Pseudopleuronectes americanus. Taxonomy (NCBI): domain Eukaryota; kingdom Metazoa; phylum Chordata; class Actinopteri; order Pleuronectiformes; family Pleuronectidae; genus Pseudopleuronectes; species Pseudopleuronectes americanus. Next base: position 760,963 of record CM076720.1, read on the forward strand.
GAAGGTGACAGAAGCTCTGAGGTGTTGGTTCAACTCTCACTGAATTAAATATCTTCAACTCATCCTCATTAGTTCAACAAACACAGCAAATAATATAATATAATAATATCAAATACACAGATATGAACTTTTCCTGTGAGAAACCCACAGATCGAGTGTTGCTGAGTGTCCAGGTGAGTTCCAGGTGTTTCCTGCTGTTTCATGTCCGGCCAGAGGGGGCAGCATCCTGGTGTTGCTCTAATTGCTCTTAGATAAAGTGAAAGGATATTTTTAGTCATGAACGATGAAGTGATTTGCACAGAAATGTTTCTCTTGATGTTTTTAGTGATAACATTTGTATTTCCTGGTTGCTTGATTTCAATTAACAGTGGTTTGTCTGGTGGGAGGGGCTTAAACTATAAAGCCAGGGGAGAGCTGCTCCTCTGGACTGTTGAAGTTCTGGAGTCCGACAGCCGGAGTCCTGGTGTCGGTCCTGTTGGTTTCACAAGAGTTATTATTGTTCAACTTTAGTTTTTAAGGTTTCCATGGACGTAAACTCCACGTCTGGAAAGTGAAACCATTGCAGAAGAGCCCTGTCTTCACTGATCTTTAAGAAAACTACTATAACGTTTATAACATTTAATAACTTAAATGAGACCTTTCCGCTCAAAGTGATTTAAACTTTGAAGCTTTGTTCTGATTGGCTCTAATCATGTGAATTCTCGTTGTTTTCATACGAACGAGTGTGAGAATATAAGTTTGCTTTCACACCTGAGAGTCTGAACCGAGCTTTGGAGCAGATCCAGGGATATATTTAAATTTCTTAAGCTTGCTGAGATGTTGCTTTAGCCTCAGCAGAGTTATGCACTTTCAATCAAGGCTGTAAATATTGTTGCTTCCTGTAAGATATCATTCTCACCTTTGACCCTGCAGAAACAAAAGAAACAAAAGAAACTACTTTAAGTTGCATGTTTTTCTTGAATAATATTTTGTCCTAGTTTGGGACGGAACCCTATCTTGTAAATAACCAGGTTGTCAGTGTGGAGCTGCTCTGACACCAGCGACAGTTATGAGCGGCAGCGGGAGGACTTCAGAGAGAGAGAGCGCAGAGACAGACAAAAGACCTTTTAAAGAAGATTTGGTCTGAGACGTGACGGGACGTTAAGTCCCTGAGGGCGAGCGATAAGATCTGTGACTAATGGTGTTTGAGCTTGTGCCGCTCTCCCCCATGTTCACCGAGCATGTTGCTCTATCTGAGCGAGCGTCGCTTCTCCCCCAGCAGACGAGTGACAGCTCGACCTGAGGCCTGATGGGTCAGAACCTCGTGGACCATCAGAACCCCCCCCCAGTGGACGCTCTGCCAGATGAACGCAGGTCCAAGTGAACATTGATGATAATCCATCATTTAGTTTAATAACTGGATAAGATTCAGGAAACAGTCATAAATTAACCTGCGTCTCTATGAAAAAACATTTTAATGCTGTTTACTTGACAACCAGGACCAATAGAACAGTTGTGCTGTGATATCGGATATGATGCAAAACTATAAAACAAGTACAAACATTGTTTATTTTGAAGAAACTCTTGCTGAGCCTCTGCAGCTCCAGGTAAATCCAGGTTTTCTCATAATGAACCTGCAACATGGAACAAAATCCAGAACAGAATAAAGAACAATGAAGCTCAACTGGTTTCTATCAATATTATATTATAAATTTAAGTTTGTTTATTTATTAGCAGGATTATAGAAAAAACTACCAAACTTGGAGGAATGAGGCCTCATTAGATTTTAGTGGATTAAGGGAGACTACTTTTCTTTTTTACTTCCTTTAATAACAAGTTTTATGACAAATAAACCATTTAGGTGTTCACATCACTTCTTTTCTATAGTTTACTGTAAGAACTGTACATGTGTGTGTGTCAAGTGTTTAAGGGTCATTCTGATCCGTGAATTAATTTCCCTGAAACACTACTGAACCATGTTCTACAGATTAAAGATTATATACATAAAACAAACTATGAAATCCCCCATGTAATAAACAAGTGAAAAAAAATCAGTTGGAAATAAAAAGCAGATAAAATTGGCAATGTGGAAATGTGAAAATTACTGAAAGAAATAAAATAAGATTTTTTTTTGAATATGTTCAATACAGTGTTTTTTATATAACAAGAATATAAAGACAACAGACAATTAGTGTGCAAACATAAAAACATGATAAACTAATAATCACATCTTCCCTCAGGCTCCTGCTGCAAAGGTCTAAAACCACCTTCAACAATAGAACACATTATTTATTATTTCATTTAACTGAACCTATCATCTATAAACATGAATCTCATTTAAGGTTTAATCTTCTAAACTGTTTGTCTTCGGCGTGTTGTTAAATCCATCCTGATGAATTGATCTGCATGTCGGACAAAAGAAAAACCCGTCGTTAAATGTGCGGCGGCTTTGCAGAGTGTCGACCCCGCGGGGAAATATGATACCTTAACCAAAACCCCTCTCACAGAGCCAGAGAGAGAAACTGTTGCGTTCAAAGCATTTTATTCCTCCAGAAAATCCCTCTATTGTATTGAAGTGGAGCAGATGGTTCTCTGGGAGGGAATATGGGAATCAGCAGAACTAATTTCACCTCCTGATCTGAAGGACGGACCGGCCCGCTGCTCCGTCCTTAACCAGCACAACAGCTGTTGGTGAATTAAACCAGTTAAGACTCATTTTAAAGCTATTAGCCTCTTGAAGTCTTACAACATCAACCCTCCCCACTAACTCCCTGAATTGATTACTGGTACAAAGAGGGAAAACAACCAGTAACGAGTTAAGACTCATGTCAAAGCTCTGAGCCTCCAGGTCTTAACGAACATTCAACAAAACACATTCAACAAAACGCTCGCACAAAACCACAACAACTGGAAAAACACTCGTCAGTGAAAGCTGGAGACGGACGAGTGTCTCCAGAGGCGTGTTTTCTAAAAGATGCTGATGAGCGTCTCACAAGAGGCTGTGTCCGGTGTTTACATTCAAATCAAAACTCTCTTTCGTGTAGGCAACGGAAATGTCAACATTAAATTCAATAAAAGGCTCAATTATATCTGTAAAACTAATGTAAACTTGAAGTAAACTTTACTTTCTTTTGAAATAGACATTAATTTTCCCTGTTGTCAACGTGTGTGTTAGAAACGTTGTGTTCTCTTGTGTTGATACTTCAGAATTATTCCTTCTACAATATCTTGTCACTTTTCACTGTATTTTGATTTTTTACAAACAGGCTGTGGTGCAGAGTGTTCATCCTACCTGGTTTATCTGCACTGAAGATGTAATACTGTTACTCTTCACGTGTGTGGTTTATTTGTGCGTTTGAATGATTTACTGAACTGATGTTGAACAACCGACACAATCTTCAGACACAAGATCAAACTTTTCAAAATAAAAGTTGTGTAGTTCCACAGCTGTAGATTATCAGAGGACATAGAAGAAGACAGGTTCAACTCCACAGACTGACTGTTAGTACACACACACACACACACACACATAAACACACACACAAATACACACACGAAAACACAAACACACACAAACTGTGACAGAGCTCTGGTATCTGTAAATTACATTTTTATTAATATTGAACGTATCACGTGTCCAAATCCTGAACTGTTTCTTTCTCCGCCTCTTTACAACTCACAGGCCAAAGTGTGAAGTATTCCTCCACTAATATTCACAACATATATATGAAGTAATAAACTTATTCATAGACTGACTTCAATAAAAACACCTGTGAACCTGTTCCCATTCTGGGCTCCTGCCTAACAGCCGAGTCCATCCTACTGGTTTACACACAGTTGTGATCATCTGCCAGTTTACAAACAGATAAGTCACATGTGTGTTTGATGGAGACGATTTACCTCATTAGAGGGTTTATTGTAACAAGGGAGAAATATTATCTTTCATAATCTGACTGCGTAAATGTTCAGATGATAGTTTTTCTCTCTTTCGCTCTCTCTCGCTCTTTCACTCTCTCTCTCTCTCTCTCTCTCTCTCTCTCTCTCTCTGACTCTCTCACTCTCTCTCTCTCGCACTTTCTGTCTCTCTCTCCCTCTCTCTCTGACTCTCTCACGCTCTGACTCTCTCACTCTCTGACTCTCTCTCTCTCTCTGACTCTCTCGCTCTCTCGCTCTCTCACTCTCCCCCCCTTTCTCTCTCTCTCTCTCTCTCACTCTCTCTCTCCCTTTATCTCTCTCTCTCTCTCTCTCTCTCTCTCTCCCTTTCTCTCTCTCTCTCTCCCTCTCACCCTCTCCCTCTCTCTCTCTCTTTCTCTCTCTGACTCTCTCTCTCTCTCTCTCCCCCCCCTCTCTCTCTCTCTCTCTCTCTCTCTGACTCTCTCCCTCTCTCCCTCTCTCTCTCTCTCTCTCTCTCTGACTCTCTCACTCTCTGACTCTCTCCCTCTCTCTCTCTCTCCCCTCTCTCTCTCTCTCTCTCTCTCTCTCTCTCTCTCTCCCCTCTCTCTCTCTCTCTCTCTCTCTCCCCTCTCTCTCTCTCTCTCGGCCGGAGCATCTGTTTCCAGGCGCTGTGGAACAGAGTGGATTAGCGGAGGCCTTCAGTGTCGGAGCGAAGCGACAAGCATTAAAGCCATATTAACTTTCCATTAAACATCACCTCACTGTGTTGAGGGAGAGGGAGGCACAAGCCCTGGGATAAAGCCCCTGTGTGTGTGTCTGTGTGTGTGTGTGTGTATGTGTGTGTGTGTATGTGTCGTTTTTTTTGGCGCTTGAAAAGAACAATAACGCTGAATGAATAATTACTGACTGACGCTGTGTGAAATCTTACATTTGGACTCACTGTACTTTTGTCATGTTTAATAAACGTCAGTGACATCATCAAACCGCAAATATTTTTAAAAACAGTTTTCGGAGAATCTGCGCGTTTCTTAAGAAGATTTGTTTTTCATTAATCTAAAAAACAATGAAAATCAAGGATGTTTAACACATTAATTAACTTGTACGGTCGGAAGAGAACCGTCATAATATTCACAAGTAATGTGCAGATGATATTAAATTAGTTTATTTGTTTTGGTTTGTTATTTCTCCACTAACATGGAGGAGATGATGTTTATATGGCAGCCAGCCACCAGGGGGCGATTAAGATATTTTGGCTTCACTTTTGGGATCATTCACCTCCTTCCTGCCCCACTATATATATACACTAACACTGACCTGCTGACTTTTCACGTGACGCCACCTTCAGGTCCAATAATTTACTTTATGACCAAATAGCAGCAACAGCCTTCCCCTCAGCCGTCGTGGTTTCTAATGAGCAGATGAAATAATAACGTGAACATGTTGCGTTGACATTGAGCTCTGAGACACACATGAGAGTTGTGTAGCTCGGTGTCCCCGTCGCAGCCTCGGGACTCCGGTGCCACAGAGCACGCTCATTGAATCCTCATTAGCTGTGGATTGGTCATGGGAGCTCAGAGCTACGCATGGCTGTGCTAACAATCTTCCCCATTATGCCGGATTCCATTCTTACATTCAGCCGCCATTCTGCTCTAATCTCATCTGAGTCTCATAACGTTCAGCGGCCCTTCAGCGGGAGGCTTAAAGCACCTGGCAGGTTGTTTAGAGGGGAGCTTGTAAACGCCTGTGGTTAAAATGGGCTCCGGGGCCCGAACACAAGCCGAGCGGTGCTGGGGCCGACGGGTGGAAGGGGGGGCCCCGATGTGGTTGTCAAGTCGAGTTTGCGTTTGGGTTTTGTCGAGTGTTGTGGGGGAGAGAGAAAGTGACCCAGTGCTCACACCAACCTGTGGCTCCACGTTCCTCCGTGGGTTTCTTCTCATGCTCTTCAGATGAAGCTTTGGACTGAGCGTCATCTCTGAACCACAGGAAACCTCAGGAAACCACAAGAAACCAGTGAAACCACAGGAAACCAGTGGAAACCAGTGGAAGCCACAGGAAACCAGTGGAAACCAGTGGACGCCACGGTGCACGGTTCAAAGTAACCACCACACTGATACATTCAAATCCAGCTGCCACAATCTGATGTGACTCTGTTTCAGTTGAATTTCTTTCTGTTGAACCCAAGTGGCTGATCGACACTCACCCCCCACCACCACCACACCACCCACACCACCACACCCCCACACCCACACCACCACCACCACCCCCACACCCCACCCCCCCCCCCACCACACCCCCACCACCACACCACACCACCCCACCACCCCACCCCC
>CM076720.1:767365-799865 GCA_038501795.1 Pseudopleuronectes americanus
TCCACATTTATTTATTTATCTATTTCTGTGGCGGTCCTAACCGCAGTCTCATGCAGGATTGGTCACCGGAGTGTAATGATCCAGTCCTACTACTTCTGCCTTTCAATGCTGACTGGTGTCCAGTAGCTGTTTTCAATGTTGAGCCAGTGAGTGTCAGTGGTGCTCAGTTGACCACTCCTGCTCGAGGCTGAGGTTGGGATGTCCTACCTCATTTACATATGGACACAGTAATACAGAAATAAATATATGTTGAAATATTTAAATAAATGTGTAAATAAGTATAAGACATTGATTCATTTACTTCTGTATTTATATCAACATTGATTCATTTATTTTAACATTTATTTCAACATTTATTTATAAAAATTCTAATAAATGTCTGTCTTAACATGAGAATCCTCCATGTTTACCTTTTGTCCGGGGCTTTTACTCAATCACGAGTTTATCACTGTGTCAGGTCCACATTTGCAATCTTACTGTTAATGTATGACCTGTTGCAGTGAATGGGAGGGAAGATGATGTATAAAAGTTCACCTTCCACCTGCGTACCCTCAGTGTGAGGATTCCCGTACAGGCGCACGACCATGGGGAAAGGTTTCTACATCAGTAAAGCTGTCGGGGTGGTGGGGGTCATCCTGGGTGCAGGGGCCCTGGCAACGATCATAGCTCTGTCGGTCGTCTACTCGCAGGAAAAGGCTAAAAATAACGACAATGAGGTTTCAACAACAGTCGGACCAACGACACGACATCCAAACCCGCTGTAACGACGCCTGCCCCGTCCAACGAAGCCTGGGACAAGTACCGGCTCCCCAAGAGCCTGGTGCCGGAGCACTACAACGTCAAGCTGTGGCCCCGACTGACGGCTGACCCCACCACTGGACTCTACATCTTCACTGGTGAGAATCAGATGGTTTCAGTAGCTTTGCTGTTTGAGTTAAATGAAATCCTCCTCTGTCTTCAAGAAATAAAAGCTGCAGGAGTGTGGCAGCTTTTCTTTCAGATGAAACAGTGATGGAGGTAAAGTCTGACGAGAGGTTAATGAATTACATGATTCTGGATCCGGATGAGTCTCCTGACATCTGACCCTCACTCACCCATCACCTGAAGGCCCCTTTGACAGAGCTGGTTTTTAAAACCTTCTTTTCTAAAACATCGACTCTTACACTTATTTGTCTTCATTAATTTATGATTTCATCTATTATATTAAAAATTTCTCTGCTCATGTTCATTTATTCTCATTGTATGTACCTGTCTGGTGTTATTTCTTAATTTCCTCAATTAATACATCTTAAATCTAAAGTTTCTCTGAGTAGCAACGACAACTGACTTGTTAGACTCAATATTTCAGTCGTTACATCAATCTACAGGTTTGATCTTATTGCCGCACAGGATCTATCTCACTTCATCAGCACAGTACTTTTTTTTTACATAACCTTGAGTCCTGATAGGTGATATAAAAATGTATCTTGATAGGACAAGATAGTTGCTCCGAGATAAAGTTTAATTATATGATGTCCCAAGGGGAGATAACATTTTAGTAGCTGAGCTCTAGTCATCGCTGTGGCAAGTTGTCAGAGACGCTTCGAGAAAAAAAGATTTAAAGGAAGTATGCCCATTTACCACAAGTTGATATGGTTCCTTGGGGTCTTAATGAAATGTGTGAAACGTATTTTGTTCAAAACACCACAGGGATAATTTAAAACAGCACCTCCTCAGATTGACCTGTTTTGAGTGCCCACCCCCCACTCAACACCCCTCTCCCCCTCAGCCCTCCTTCACAAGATACAAGCGCCCAGACTTTTAGCTATCCATTACCTCTGTAGAAATATGGCTACTGGAGACGAAGATTTTGAACCAGAGGCAGGTGGGCCGAAGCAGTGGGAACTGGAGCTGGCGCACCAGCAGCATCCTTCCACACTGTTGAGTCAATGTTTAGAGGTGTCTTGGGGTCTACACCTCGACGATCGGCATGTTTATGCGGCCACTTAGATGTCTGACGGATAGCAGCAGCGAGCTAACGTGCTCCACCGGCCCAGCTCCGTTGGGCGCCGTCTCCCCGGGGAGAGAGTGGAGCGCATTAGCTCATGAGCTGACGCTATCCGGGGAGCCGGTGAGATGATGGTGGGGGATGGTTCAAGGCCATCTAGCGAGACTCCCTACATGGGTATGGTTGGAACATGACGTATTTTTCAGTCGTAATCCCATTCGTCGCTATCTAGCGTATCATTTCTGACATAAAGGAACCACAACAAATCGCGGGAGGTGTTTTTTGGACGGTAGACATACCAGATACCCAAATTAACGTATAGAAGTACTACAGAAGTGGAATTTTCATAATATGTCCCCTTTAAAAACGACTTCAGGTGCCTTTTCAAACAGAACAAAGAAAAATAACTTACTGACTGAGAGGACTGATATCTATGAGTATGTGTATTGTGATGCAGCTTGATTCAATCTAAGGGACTTGGTTGTGACTGATTTTATAAACAAGTTATTTCCTGTTGTTGCAGGTGAGTCCACTGTGCAGTTTAAGTGCACTGAGGACACAGACCTGATTCTCATCCACTCCAATAAGCTGAACTACACCAAACTTGATAATGGCCAGTGGGCGAGGCTCAGCGCGGTCAACAGCGGCGTCAAGGCCCCGGCGATCAAGACTTCGCGGCTGCAGCCTGTGACTCAGTACCTGGTCCTGCAGCTGGACGGTAAACTCATGAAGGACCAATGGTACCACCTGTTCACCGACTTCACTGGAGAGCTGGCTGATGACCTTGGGAGGCTTCTACCGGAGCGTGTACATGGAGAATGGACAGCGCAAGTATGTGAACCTAATGTGTCTGATAACATCCAGTGTGAATCCAGAGGGTTTGAAAACTCTCAGTTTGGTCCTAAAAAGAGTTTTGATAACGTTTGCTATTTCAAAAGGATGTATTTTGTAAAAAAAAGACCCATCATAGACAGTTTGAACTCCCAGTTTCCAGTCTTTGTTCTGATCCAGGCTAAACAATTGATTGATTAAAGTAACTTGATCACACTTATTTAACCGTCTTGCTTTTGGCAAAACTCCATACAAGCTGTTTTTCAAACACAAACCTAATTTGTCTTTTTCCTGTCAGGGTTGTTGCGACCACTCAGATGCAGCCAACAGACGCCAGAAAGGCTTTCCCCTGTTTTGACGAGCCGGCGATGAAAGCTACTTTCAACATCACTCTGATCCACGACCCCGAAACGGTCGCCTTGTCCAACGGGGCACAAAGAGGTGAGTTGCACGACAATACAACATTTACATTCACCGTCTAGGACATATTGAATGAATGAGGAAGATAAATAAAAATAACTTTCTCTTGTACAGAATCAAAGCCCGTCACTATTGATGGCAAGAATCTGAAACAGACAGATTTTGAGCAGACTGAGAAAATGTCCACCTACCTGCTGGCCTTCATCGTCAGCGAGTTCACCTCCATCAACAACACCGTTGATAACGTTCTGGTAACTGACACCTACCTCTGCCATGAATTCAGTTTGTATTTACAGGAAGCAGCAACAACCAGCATTTTTCAGAACTGACAGTTTCTATTACTGACAACCTTATTTTGTAATCACGCCTAGCTACGACTTTCGTTGCAAGTTAAACGATACAAACTTTATTAGCATGCTTTAAACAGCTGGCATCAAATTAAAACCATAAAGGTTTTCAACAAATAAATATTCAGGCCAACAGAAATGAATGTTGCGATTGTGTTTGATTGTCTGCTCAGATCCGTATCTTCGCCCGAAAGCCTGCTATCGATGCAGGACAAGGAGCGTACGCCCTCAGCAAAACTGGACCCATCCTTAAGTTCTTTGAGGGATATTACAATTCCAGTTACCCTCTACCCAAATCTGGTGAGTCAGCCACATGATGATCTGGATCTGAATATGTCTGGTTTCACCTTGAGAGTAGATCCCTAATCAGTCAGCTGCAACTTTCAACCTGAGGAGGTTACTCTGTGTTTCGCATATGAAGCCTTTGAGAGGCCAAACACCCTCAAATAAATAATTATATTTGATTATTCTGTTCTCTGGGCATGAACCATGAATGATCTCTTTCCTGACACAGATCAGATCGCTCTGCCAGACTTTAACGCTGGAGCCATGGAGAACTGGGGTCTGATCACGTACAGAGAGACGGCGCTGCTGTACGATGAAGCAGTCTCCTCCAACTCCAACAAGGAGAGGATTGCTACCATCATCGCTCATGAACTGGCTCACATGGTTCGTTTTAGTGTTTAATGTCATTTTTGGGTTCACCTCCACCAATGCTAATGTCAAGGATCTTTTGTCTGTTTATCTGTCAATCGGAATTCGGGTGTGAGAGTGATGTTCGTGTGAAAGTGTTTATCTGTCCCGCTCTTTTTGCGTAATTCTTTGAATATCAGACAGACAGACACAACGGATACATAACCTCCCAGGCTGAGGTAAAAAAAAGTATAGGACCCAGGAGGAAACCCTGGGGAACACCACATTATTGTGGTGACCTGTCCAGTAGACAGACAAAATGATAATTCTGCATAACCTTGAAACAAAGGTCAAGAGGACTTGGATGCCTTTTGCTTCACGTCCCAATTGAAATATATTCAAGTAGCTTCACGGATTTTGCATCTGAAATAATTTGAGTCCAAACCATGTCTGCATTCCTGCTGTTTAATTTAATTTATGCTAATTTTCTTGGCATTGACACATTTTTCTCTGTGCTGTCTTTGTAGTGGTTTGGTAATCTGGTGACCCTGAGGTGGTGGAATGACTTGTGGCTGAATGAAGGCTTTGCATCTTATGTTGAGTACCTGGGAGCAGACGTGGCCGAACCGGACTGGAACATAGTGAGTATATCCCAGTCGATGGTGTCTCCCTCTCACCCAATGGACTAATCTGAATTCATGTAGAACACTGGAGCTGGTGTCCGGTGGCGTTTTCAGCATTCTGTCTAATTTGTTTCAACAGAAAGACCTCATCGTGCTCAACGATGTCCACAGGGTGTTTGCCGTCGATGCTCTGGCCTCTTCTCACCCGCTGTCGGCTAAAGAAGACGACATCCAGAGACCAGAGCAGATCAGCGAGCTGTTTGATGCCATCTCTTACAGCAAGGTGAAGTCCCACTCCTTCCCTTCAACCAAGTTCTCACTTCATGAGTTTCAATGATTTACATTGTGGGGACTTTGTTTGTGTCCAACTCTCGTGTAATTTATTTGCACATACATTACTAACGTCAATGAACCCAGGTTATGTTTTATATTCCTGTCCCATAGAACTATTTGATTGTCTGAAGGACTTGATTGATTTGTCACAACCTGAACATGTAAAATGACTTTGTCGTTCCTCAGGGAGCTTCTGTTCTGAGAATGCTGTCGGATTTCCTCACTGAAGATATTTTCGTGATGGGACTCAGGGTAAGGACTCATTGAGGAACACGATAAAATAATTCCCACACCGGCAAATCTTTTCAAATGTGTTCTCATTTTAATTTCTCGAACATGAGAATGTGACCATTTATTAGGGTTGAGTTTTGTCTCAGTTTTTACATATTGATACTTCCGGTGCCAGAACACATAAAGAAGCACAGAGCAATGGTTGACAATGAGAAGAGCTAGGACAAAATGAAAGTTGAAATTAAAGAATTAAGCCTAAATCTAACCCTGCAAAGCTAAGTAACCTCTTTCTCTTACAGACCTACCTGAAGGAATTTGCATTTGGGAATGCAGTTTACACCGACCTGTGGAACCATCTGCAAATGGCAAGTTCTTTCCTCCAGATTCTTCACATTCTTTGAACACTTAGAATCGTCTGTTACTTATAGTTTTGTTTCCACAGGCCGTTAACGCCACTGGCACTAAACTGCCTGGAAGTGTCCAGGACATCATGAACACCTGGGTGCTGCAGATGGGTTTCCCTGTGGTCACCATTAACACCACCAGTGGGGAAGTCTCCCAGAAGCACTTTCTCCTGGATCCAGACTCTGAAGTCACAGCTCCGTCTCCCTTCAAGTATGAACACACACTTTCTATCCTTGCTCCTTTTCATAAGAACAACAAAGTCATGAAGAACTAACTGATACAAAATATGAATTCTCCACTATCGTCTTCACAAAAGGCAAAATGTATAAACAACGAAAAATAGACAAATTGATGTATTCGTTTCACCTACAGTTACAAATGGATTGTTCCAATCAAGTGGACTAAGACTGCAACAGCCCAGCCACCTTATTGGCTGGAGCAAAAATCAGGTATGATGTACAGACCTCACAAACAGGGTATTACAACCAATCAGAGTCAAGTATACATCTAGACTTGCCAGCGTAGGTGATGACGACAGGACGTGCGTCTGTCAGACGAGTTTCTTTAGTCCCTAAATTACAACATGAAACCAAAACTAAAAATTAGACAAACACACGAAGCTCAGATCAGACTCCGGGGAGTGAAAACGTTGTAACTCCAACCTCCTTGTCGTCTGTAGCAACAAACAATGAGATGAAGACAACAGGAGTCGACTGGGTGCTGGCCAACCTCGATGTGGTGGGTTACTACAGAGTCAACTATGACGACAGCAACTGGGACAAGCTGCTAAACGTTCTGAGCACCAATCATCAAGTAAGACACTCCTGACTGATGCCTTCATACAAACATGTTTCCTAATGTTTCACCTCAAGAGAACTAACAGAGAGACATGTTGTTTTTCCAGCTTATTCAAGTGATCAACAGAGCTCAGCTGGTGGATGATGCTTTTAATTTGGCCAGGTGAGAATTGTTAAGAGAATAAAGTTGCAACATTACGAGAATAAAGTTGCAACATTAAGAGAATAAAGTTATAACATTAAGAGAATAAAGCTGTCAAATTTACGAGAAAACATCAAGCATACAAATCAAGACAATGTCATAAAAATCTGCGGTGTATTAAAGAGTGGAACGTAGAACTTGCATTTTAACATGTTGTAAACTCCACAGAGCAAAGATCATCCCGACAGTCCGCGCCCTCAGTACGACCAAGTACCTGAACAATGAGAGAGACTACATGCCCTGGCAATCGGCTCTGGGGAACCTGAACTTCTTCTACCTCATGTTTGACCGCAGCGAGGTTTACGGACCCATGCAGGTGTGCAACATAAAGAAAAAATAAAAACATAAAGCAGCAAAGCCAATTGAGTTGCTTTCATGATTTGAATCTTAATGGAAATACAGGTTTCCTTAACTGCAGCATGTTCTCCTTGTTTTTAGGATTATCTGAGGAAACAGGTCGTCCCTCTGTTTGATTACTACAAGACGCTGACTGTAGACTGGACTAAAGTGCCAACTGGACACATGGACCAGTGAGTAAAGATCCCTCAGGCGTCCAGAGCACTTCACAAACACGCTCACGCACATCCTCTTCACGTCTTCTAACGCTCGTCCTCCTCATGTGTCCTTCAGGTACAATCAAGTGAATGCCATCAGCCAGGCGTGTAAGACAGGCCATGAGGAATGTCTGACCCTGGTGAAGGGATGGTTCAAGAAATGGATGGACACAAAGATTAACCCGTGAGTGTAAACACCATCCCATTGGAATACTTTTACTCTTAAACTGCATTATCTGTGCTGTACTGAGATTTAGACACTTCCTCTCTTCCTCAGGATCCACCCCAACCTACGCACCACGGTGTACTGCAATGCCATTGCAGCAGGTGGCGCTAAAGAGTGGGACTTTGCTTGGTCGGAGTTTCAGAATGCCACACTCGCTAGTGAAGCTGAAAAACTGCGCTCAGCTCTGGCCTGCACAACTCAACCCTGGCTGCTCCAAAGGTCTGCTTAACTTACCAATGTTTATACAGTATAATTACACATTTATACACACACACACACACACATATATATATATATAAACTCCTCTTGCTGCTGTGTGTTAATGCTCTCAGGTACCTGGAGTACACTCTGGATCCAGACAAGATCCGAAAGCAGGACGCCACCTCCACTATTGTCTACATCGCCAACAACGTGGTCGGTCAGTCTCTGGCCTGGGACTTCGTAAGGGACCGGTGGTCGTACATTTTCAATCAGTGAGTATGACTCAACATTTTCTAACGTCGCTGCCTCACAGTGAAACGTGAGAAACGTTTTATGGTCTACAGAGATTCAGCTGTCCTCAGCATCTAGTCCAGAATAGGACACTTTAAATGGGAGTGTAAGGTTATAAACGCAGGTTTATGGAGTGTTAGGAAACACAAAGTGATGCCCGGTTACACATAAAGAGATTTACTGTGGTTTTACAGTGCAGCTTATCATCAGTGAGAACTTTTATTGACTCGGACGAACTTTGGTCACGACTCAAACGATGATGAACAGAGTTTCTGTGCAGCTCATTCCAATCTGTAGTTGGACATTTCATTGATTATTCATATTATACAAATGTTTAACTATGTTAATTTTTCATCATGTCATCATTGCTATCATGTCATTCAGCTTATTTAACACTGAATTCATAAATTAAGAGAACAAACTGTTTAAAGGCCAAACCAAGTACAAGTGGTTTTAATTAGCAGCTGATGGTTTGATTTTCCCTCACAGGTACGGTGGTGGATCCTTCTCCTTCTCCAACCTCATCAATGGCGTCACAAAACGCTTCGCCACTGAGTTTGAGCTGAAACAGGTTCGATATTCCACTATGAGTTTTTATGGCATTTGTCTCTTTAGCTTTGCTGGTTGAGCTGAGCATTGAAGTGCTTCTCCCATATAGCAAAACACGTTCAACACAGTAATTATCATACAGAGAAATGGCCTCTACAGGAAAATATAGCATTGTTTTACAATTTCGTAGATTGTTGTGAGTCTACCTTGGATGGTTAAAATGTTATGGCTGAAAATTGTAATATCTCTTCAGGAACTTAATTTGATTTCCCCCAACAAAACCAAAAACTTAAAACTTTCAGCTTTTAAAAACATGAGAAAAACACAGAAATCTAATCCTGAACATGAGCTTTGCCAATTCTGATCTGACACTCATTTCTTTGGAACCTGTAACACTGGTGTTTTCAGGAGTTTCTTACCCAGGAGATGGTTTTCCACACTTTGTCCTCCCAGTCATCTGTGTTGTTATCACGTCAAACTGCTGAGTCACTTCCCCAGACTCTCATTCCTCTGTTTTGTTTATCGTCACAGCTGCAGCAGTTCAAGGCCGATAACTCAGAGGTGGGTTTCGGCTCCGGCTCCCTGGCGGTGGATCAGTCCATCGAGAGAACCATCGGCAACATGAAATGGATCGCGGAGAACAAGCAGAACGTCCTGAACTGGTTCTTGGCTGAAACGAAGCCCTGATGAAGCCGTGTGTTCAACCTTTATTTTACATGTGATTAGAAACAATCCTTTTCTATCACAACGAATCTCACTCTGAGCAAGAGGAGATTTTGCACTCAACTGGAAAAAGTAGAATAAAAGTGTATTTCAATACTTGGAAAGTAAAAGTATAATCAGAAATTATGTGTTGATATTTAAAGCCGGAGAGAAGATGTTTTAGTTGTTGTATGTTTTATACTTTTTTTTAAATCACAGTTTTAAATACATGAAATCTCTGAAATAGACAAAATTATAGTTTGGTTTGTAAAAGTCTTTTCTCACAATTGGAGTTTTGTTCTTGTAATGTTGTGTAAATAAAAACATGTTCATCTTCTTTTGTTCACATAAACTCTGTCTAATAATATTATCTTCTTCTGTTTTTTTGTAAATTAAAGAGTGCATGTTTATTTTCTTGTCACAATACAAAATCATTTCTGATAAAGTTGAAGACATTCTTGTCTTTATTGTTCTGATAAAAATGTATGTATATTTTTTGTTTTCCTCAAGTATTGCAGGTGCACATGAAAACATATATGATATTAATCTATCAGGGAGTTGATAGACAGGTATACAAGAAGAAAAGTAGAATAAGCAAAGCACGGCCAAGGTCCAACGGTCCCTTAACTCAAATACAAATAAACACACTCATAAATATCAGTCCCTCAAATATGCCCGATTTAAATCATCTAAATCCATGAGTTATTCTCTGAGAAATCATAGAAAATGTCGAATAAGTCCGTAAGAAAGTTGTGGCTGACGACAGAATCCTGTTGCACCAATTGATTGTAAGTTATTCCCATTTTATTTCATCAACACAGGAATTTTAAAATAGAAATAGATTGTTTTTTTATTTAAGTTTCATTTACTGTTGTGAGAAGCTGATGAACCTGTTGCATCGTGATCGGTAAGAGATAAGAAGTTTTACATCCGCCGATAAAAAAACATTTTCGTTTGAATTAGTTAATTGATCATGTAAAAACTGGCTGAGATCATGATTGACAGCTGAAACTAACCTCGATACTGCTGCTACATTATTTATCAAATCAACAAGGATTGACATTTTTTAGATTCCCAGCAGTTTTATTAAATCAGCTGGCGAAGTCTGTTTGTTTGTTTGTGAACAAGATAACACAAACAGTCGTGGTCGATTTACAATGAAACCTGGTGAGACGGATAAATATATGTATAAATAAATACATAAATAAATGCATAAATAAATAAGGAAATACAGAAATATGAAAACCGAAATGTAATAAAAAAGTATTAAATGTATTTCCATATTTATTTATTTCCACATTTATTTATTTATCTATTTCTGTGGCGGTCCTAACCGCAGTCTCATGCAGGATTGGTCACCGGAGTGTAATGATCCAGTCCTACTACTTCTGCCTTTCAATGCTGACTGGTGTCCAGTAGCTGTTTTCAATGTTGAGCCAGTGAGTGTCAGTGGTGCTCAGTTGACCACTCCTGCTCGAGGCTGAGGTTGGGATGTCCTACCTCATTTACATATGGACACAGTAATACAGAAATAAATATATGTTGAAATATTTAAATAAATGTGTAAATAAGTATAAGACATTGATTCATTTACTTCTGTATTTATATCAACATTGATTCATTTATTTTAACATTTATTTCAACATTTATTTATAATAATTCTAATAAATGTCTGTCTTAACATGAGAATCCTCCATGTTTACCTTTTGTCCGGGGCTTTTACTCAATCACGAGTTTATCACTGTGTCAGGTCCACATTTGCAATCTCACTGTTAATGTATCACCTGTTGCAGTGAATGGGAGGGAAGATGATGTATAAAAGTTCACCTTCCACCTGCGTACCCTCAGTGTGAGGATTCCCGTACAGGCGCACAACCATGGGGAAAGGTTTCTACATCAGTAAAGCTGTCGGGGTGGTGGGGGTCATCCTGGGTGCAGGGGCCCTGGCAACGATCATAGCTCTGTCGGTCGTCTACTCGCAGGAAAAGGCTAAAAATAACGACAATCAGGTTTCAACAACAGTCGGACCAACAGTCGGACCAACGACATCCAAACCCGCTGTAACGACGCCTGCCCCGTCCAACGAAGCCTGGGACAAGTACCGGCTCCCCAAGAGCCTGGTGCCGGAGCACTACAACGTCAAGCTGTGGCCCCGACTGACGGCTGACCCCACCACTGGACTCTACATCTTCACTGGTGAGAATCAGATGGTTTCAGTAGCGTTGGTGTTTGAGTAAAATGAAATCCTCCTCTGTCTTCAAGAAATAAAAGCTGCAGGAGTGTGGCAGCTTTTCTTTCAGATGAAACAGTGATGGAGGTAAAGTCTGACGAGAGGTTAATGAATTACATGATTCTGGATCCGGATGAGTCTCCTGACATCTGACCCTCACTCACCCATCACCTGAAGGCCCCTTTGACAGAGCTGGTTTTTAAAACCTTCTTTTCTAAAACATCGACTCTTACACTTATTTGTCTTCATTAATTTATGATTTCATCTATTATATTAAACAATTTCTCTGCTCATGTTCATTTATTCTCATTGTATGTACCTGTCTGGTGTTATTTCTTAATTTCCTCAATTAATACATCTTAAATCTAAAGTTTCCTCTGAGTAGCAACGACAACTGACTTGTTAGACTCAATATTTCAGTCGTTACATCAATCTACAGGTTTGATCTTATTGCCGCACAGGATCTATCTCACTTCATCAGCACAGTACTTTTTTTTTCATAACCTTGAGTCCTGATAGGTGATATAAAAATGTATCTTGATAGGACAAGATAGTTGCTCCGAGATAAAGTTTAATTATATGATGTCCCAAGGGGAGATAACATTTTAGTAGCTGAGCTCTAGTCATCGCTGTGGCAAGTTGTCAGAGACGCTTCGAGAAAAAAAGATTTAAAGGAAGTATGCCCATTTACCACAAGTTGATATGGTTCCTTGGGGTCTTAATGAAATGTGTGAAACGTATTTTGTTCAAAACACCACAGGGATAATTTAAAACAGCACCTCCTCAGATTGACCTGTTTTGAGTGCCCACCCCCCACTCAACACCCCTCTCCCCCTCAACCCTCCTTCACAAGATACAAGCGCCCAGACTTTTAGCTATCCATTACCTCTGTAGAAATATGGCTACTGGAGACGAAGATTTTGAACCAGAGGCAGGTGGGCCGAAGCAGTGGGAACTGGAGCTGGCGCACCAGCAGCATCCTTCCACACTGTTGAGTCAATGTTTAGAGGTGTCTTGGGGTCTACACCTCGACGATCGGCATGTTTATGCGGCCACTTAGATGTCTGACGGATAGCAGCAGCGAGCTAACGTGCTCCACCGGCCCAGCTCCGTTGGGCGCCGTCTCCCCGGGGAGAGAGTGGAGCGCATTAGCTCATGAGCTGACGCTATCCGGGGAGCCGGTGAGATGATGGTGGGGGATGGTTCAAGGCCATCTAGCGAGACTCCCTACATGGGTATGGTTGGAACATGACGTATTTTTCAGTCGTAATCCCATTCGTCGCTATCTAGCGTATCATTTCTGACATAAAGGAACCACAACAAATCGCGGGAGGTGTTTTTTGGACGGTAGACATACCAGATACCCAAATTAACGTATAGAAGTACTACAGAAGTGGAATTTTCATAATATGTCCCCTTTAAAAACGACTTCAGGTGCTTTTTCAAACAGAACAAAGAAAAATAACTTACCTGACTGAGAGGACTGATATCTATGAGTATGTGTATTGTGATGCAGCTTGATTCAATCTAAGGGACTTGGTTGTGACTGATTTTATAAACAAGTTATTTCCTGTTGTTGCAGGTGAGTCCACTGTGCAGTTTAAGTGCACTGAGGACACAGACCTGATTCTCATCCACTCCAATAAGCTGAACTACACCAAACTTGATAATGGCCAGTGGGCGAGGCTCAGCGCGGTCAACAGCGGCGTCAAGGCCCCGGCGATCAAGACTTCGCGGCTGCAGCCTGTGACTCAGTACCTGGTCCTGCAGCTGGACGGTAAACTCATGAAGGACCAATGGTACCACCTGTTCACCGACTTCACTGGAGAGCTGGCTGATGACCTTGGAGGCTTCTACCGGAGCGTGTACATGGAGAATGGACAGCGCAAGTATGTGAACCTAATGTGTCCGATAACATCCAGTGTGAATCCAGAGGGTTTAGAAACTCTCAGTTTGGTCCTAAAAAGAGTTTTCATAACGTTTCTATTTCAAAGGATGTATTTTGTAAAAAAAAAGACCCATCATAGACAGTTTGAACTCCCAGTTTCCAGTCTTTGTTCTGATCCAGGCTAAACAATTGATTGATTAAAGTAACTTGATCACACTTATTTAACCGTCTTGCTTTTGGCAAAACTCCATACAAGCTGTTTTTCAAACACAAACCTAATTTGTCTTTTTCCTGTCAGGGTTGTTGCGACCACTCAGATGCAGCCAACAGACGCCAGAAAGGCTTTCCCCTGTTTTGACGAGCCGGCGATGAAAGCTACTTTCAACATCACTCTGATCCACGACCCCGAAACGGTCGCCTTGTCCAACGGGGCACAAAGAGGTGAGTTGCACGACAATACAACATTTACATTCACCGTCTAGGACATATTGAATGAATGAGGAAGATTAATAAAAATAACTTTCTCTTGTACAGAATCAAAGCCCGTCACTATTGATGGCAAGAATCTGAAACAGACAGATTTTGAGCAGACTGAGAAAATGTCCACCTACCTGCTGGCCTTCATCGTCAGCGAGTTCACCTCCATCAACAACACCGTTGATAACGTTCTGGTAACTGACACCTACCTCTGCCATGAATTCAGTTTGTATTTACAGGAAGCAGCAACAACCAGCATTTTTCAGAACTGACAGTTTCTATTACTGACAACCTTATTTTGTAATCACGCCTAGCTACGACTTTCGTTGCAAATTAAACAATGCAAACTTTAATAGCATGCTTTAAACAGGTTTACAACAAATAAATATTCAGGCCAACAGAAATGAATGTTGCGATTGTGTTTGATTGTCTGCTCAGATCCGTATCTTCGCCCGAAAGCCTGCTATCGATGCAGGACAAGGAGCGTACGCCCTCAGCAAAACTGGACCCATCCTTAAGTTCTTTGAGGGATATTACAATTCCAGTTACCCTCTACCCAAATCTGGTGAGTTGACCACATGATGATCTGGATCTGAGTATGTCTAGTTTCACCCTGAGAGTAGATCCCTAATCAGTCAGCTGCAACTTTCAACCTGAGGAGGTTACTCTGTGTTTCGCATATGAAACCTTTGAGAGGCCAAACACCCTCAAATAAATAATTATACTTGATTATACTGTTCTCTGGGCATGAACCATGAATGATCTCTTTCCTGACACAGATCAGATCGCTCTGCCAGACTTTAACGCTGGAGCCATGGAGAACTGGGGTCTGATCACGTACAGAGAAACGGCGCTGCTCTACGATGAAACAATCTCCTCCAACTCCAACAAGGAGAGGATTGCTGCCATCATCGCTCATGAACTGGCTCACATGGTTCGTTTTAGTGTTTAATGTCATTTCTGGGTTCTAATGTCAAGGCTTTTCGTTTATTTGTGTATCCGTCAATCGGAATTCGTTGTGTGTGACAGTGATGTTTGTGTGCATTCGTATGAATTCATTCTGTGGGAAACGCTGCAGAGAAAGTAACAAACTCTTTTTCCTGACCCTTATCACATCCTTCCTCCTCTGTCCAGTACTTTTTGCATAATTCTGTTGACTATCAGACAGACAGACACAACGGAAACATAACCTCCAAGCTGAGGAAAGAAAAGTATGGGACCCAGGAGGAAACCCTGGGGAACACCACTGGAGAGCATGGCACATTATTTTGGTGAATCGTCCAGTAGACAGACAAATATTTACATTAAAAATATTAATATAAAATAATAACTTTAATTGATTACGGTTAACTTGGGGAACCACCTTTCAATTGATTGATTATTTATTTATTAAGTCTCATAAAAGTACTAACTACAAGTTTGGAACTCTGATTAACAATTAAATTAATAACTATAAACAAATTACCATTTAGATAGTTAGCTAAGTTGAAGGATATAGAGTTCCTGACAGTGTAGAGGTTGGCAAAATTCACTAATGCAATATTAATGAAAAAACATTTGTGAAAGAAAAACATTTATTATGAATATAATACAGTATAAAACCACAAATTACAAACGGTGTACTTACTAAACAAAGATGTGTATGTGAGTGTGTGTGTCTGTGTGTGTCATCATGCTTCCAAAATGGTGGCTGGCGACATGTAGTGGGGGTCAGAGATAATTAGGTGAAGAGATATGTGTGTGCCTGTGTGTGTGTGTTTGTGTCAAGTTGGAGAAAATGTGAAGAGTGAAATGCAAAGAAAAACTGTGAAGAGCATAAGAAACTAACATTAACTTTCAAATAACTTATAACCAAAATATAGCAACAACACAAATCAAACTTATAAACATCACACAGAATCGAATAAAGTCTTTGCTTAGCCTGGTATGATTATTAAGCCCAGTTGCGTTATCAGACCATGGAAAGGGAAAAAGGTTGCTGTGCAGTTCGCAGTTCGGTTACGTCGTCTGGCTGGTTGTGTGGTTCTGTTGGTCAGTTCCTCTTTGAAGTTCTCCTGCAGGACATTGCGTCACTGCTAGGAGGTTGGTAGAGCTTGGATTGCGAAGAGGTGAGCTGGAAGCTGCTCCTTTGTGCTCCTCTCGAAGAGTTGGATGGAAAGAGAAGTTGTGAGCTGTAGAAACCAGGCTTCTCCCCTCGGAGGGATTGTAGAAAAGAGATAGAAGTGAGGGGGAACAGGCCTTATATCGGCCTGATGACCTCACAGGTCATGGGATCCAGAGTGACCAATAGGAGTTGCAACTTGTGTCCCTTGGGGGGTTGAGGCCCCTGGGAACAAAGGTTTTTGACTGCACATAAAGGCCGAACTTTGTTTCACAAAAAACATGTCCCGACATTCATTTATGCTAATTTTCTTGGCATTTACACATTTTTCTCTGTGCTGTCTTCATAGTGGTTTGGTAATCTGGTGACGGTGAGGTGGTGGAATGACTTGTGGCTGAACGAAGGGTTTGCATCTTATGTTGCGTATCTGGGAGCAGACAATGCCGAACCGGACTGGAACATAGTGAGTATTTCCCAGTCGATGGTGTCTCCCTCTCACCCAATTAACTAATCTGAACTCATGTAGAACACTGGAGCTGGTGTCCGGTGGCGTTTTCAGCATTCTGTCTAATTTGTTTCAACAGAAAGACCTCATCGTGCTTGACGATGTCCACAGGGTGTTTGCCGTCGATGCTCTGGCCTCTTCTCACCCTCTGTCGTCTAAAGAAGAAGACATCCAGAGACCAGAGCAGATCAGCGAGCTGTTCGATGCCATCTCTTACAGCAAGGTGAAGTCCCACTCCTTCCCTTCAACCAAGTTCTCACTTCATGAGTTTCAATGATTTGTGTCCCACTCTCATATCATGTATCTTCCAAACATCAATGAACCCAGGTTATGTTTTATATTCCTGTCCCATAGAACTATTTGATTGTCTGAAGGACTGGATCGGGTCACAACCTGAACATGTAAAATGACTTTGTCGTTCCTCAGGGAGCTTCTGTTCTGAGAATGCTGTCGGATTTCCTCACTGAAGACATCTTCGTGATGGGACTCAGGGTAAGGACTCATTGAGGAACACGATAAAATAATTCCCACACCGGCAAATCTTTTCAAATGTGTTCTCATTTTAATTTCTCGAACATGAGAATGTGACCATTTATTAGGGTTGAGTTTTGTCTCAGTTTTTACATATTGATACTTCCGGTGCCAGAACACATAAAGAAGCACAGAGCAATGGTTGACAATAAGAAGAGCTAGGGCAAAATGAAAGTTGAAATTAAAGAATTAAGCCTAAGTCTAACCCTGCAAAACTAAGTAACCTCTTTCTCTTACAGACCTACCTGAAGGAATTTGCATTTGGGAATGCAGTTTACACCGACCTGTGGAACCATCTGCAAATGGCAAGTTCTTTCCTCCAGATTCTTCACATTCTTTGAACACTTAGAATCGTCTGTTACTTATAGTTTTGTTTCCACAGGCCGTTAACGCCACTGGCACTAAACTGCCTGGAAGTGTCCAGGACATCATGGACACCTGGGTCCTGCAGATGGGTTTCCCTGTGGTCACCATTAACACCACCAGTGGGGAAGTCTCCCAGAAGCACTTTCTCCTGGATCCAGACTCTGAAGTCACAGCTCCGTCTCCCTTCAAGTATGAACACACACTTTCTATCCTTGCTCCTTTTCATAAGAACAACAAAGTCTTGAAGAACTAACTGATACAAAATATGAATTCTCCACTATCGTCTTCACAAAAGGCAAAATGTATAAACAACGAAAAATAGACAAATTGATGTATTTGTTTCACCTACAGTTACAAATGGATTGTTCCAATCAAGTGGACTAAGACTGCAACAGTCAAGACACCTTATTGGCTGGAGCAAAAATCAGGTATGATGTACAGACCACACAAACAGGGTATTACAACCAATCAGAGTCAAGTATACATCTAGACTTGCCAGCGTAGGTGATGACGACAGGACGTGCGTCTGTCAGACGAGTTTCTTTAGTCCCTAAATTACAACATGAAACCAAAACTAAAAATTAGACAAACACACGAAGCTCAGATCAGACTCCGGGGAGTGAAAACGTTGTAACTCCAACCTCCTTGTCGTCTGTAGCAACAAACAATGAGATGAAGACAACAGGAGTCGACTGGGTGCTGGCCAACCTCGATGTGGTGGGTTACTACAGAGTCAACTATGACGACAGCAACTGGGACAAGCTGCTAAACGCTCTGAGCACCAATCATCAAGTAAGACACTCCTGACTGATGCCTTCATACAAACATGTTTCCTAATGTTTCACCTCAAGAGAACTAACAGAGACATGTTGTTTCTCCAGGTTATTCAAGTGATCAACAGAGCTCAGCTGGTGGATGATGCTTTTAATTTGGCCAGGTGAGAATTGTTAAGAGAATAAAGTTGCAATATTACGAGAATAAAGTTGCAACATTAAGAGAATAAAGTTATAACGTTAAGAGAATAAAGCTGTCAAATTTACGAGAAAACATCAAGCATACAAATCAAGACAATGTCATAAAAATCTGCGGTGTATTAATGAGTGGAACGTAGAACTTGCATTTTAACATGTTGTAAACTCCACAGAGCAAAGATCATCCCGACAGTCCGCGCCCTCAGTACGACCAAGTACCTGAACATGGAGAAAGACTACATGCCCTGGCAATCGGCTCTGGGGAACCTGAACTTCTTCTACCTCATGTTTGACCGCAGCGAGGTTTACGGACCCATGCAGGTGTGCAACATTAAGAAAACATAAAAACATAAAGAAGCAAAGCTAATTGAGTTGCTTTCATGATCTGAATCTTAATGGAAATACAGGTTTCCTTAACTGCAGCATGTTCTCCTTGTTTTTAGGATTATCTGAGGAAACAGGTCGTCCCTCTGTTTAATTACTACAAGACGCTGACTGCAGACTGGACTAAAGTACCGACTGGACACTTTGACCAGTGAGTAAAGATCCCTCAGGCGTCCAGAGCACTTCACAAACACGCTCACGCACATCCTCTTCACATCGTCTAACGCTCGTCCTCCTCATGTGTCCTTCAGGTACAATCAAGTGAATGCCATCAGCCAGGCGTGTAAGACAGGCCATGAGGAATGTCTGACCCTGGTGAAGGGATGGTTCAAGAAATGGATGGACACAAAGATTAACCTGTGAGTGTAAACACCATCCTATTGGAATACTTATACTTACTTATTAACCCTAACCCTTAAACTGCATTATCTGTACTGTACTGAGATTTAGACACTTCCTCTCTTCCTCAGGATCCACCCCAACCTACGCACCACGGTGTACTGCAATGCCATCGCAGCAGGTGGCGCTAAAGAGTGGGACTTTGCTTGGTCGGAGTTTCAGAAAGCCACCATCGCTAGTGAAGCTGAAAAACTGCGCTCGGCTCTGTCCTGCACAACTCAACCCTGGCTGCTCCAAAGGTCTGCTCATTTTACCAATATTTATACAGTATAAATACACATTTATACATACATACACTACCGTTCAAAAGTTTGGGGTCACCAAGACAATTTCCTGTTTGCCATGAAAACTCACACTTTTATTTATCAAATGAGTTGCAAAATGAATAGAAAATATTAATGTTAGAAATAATGATTTTATTTGAAATATTAATTTTGTTCTTCAAACTTTGCTTTCGTCAAAGAAAGCTCCATTCGCAGCAATTACAGCATTGCAGACCTTTGGTATTCTAGCTGTTAATTTGTTGAGGTAATCTGTAGAAATTTCGCCCCACGTTTCCTTAAGCCCCTCCCACAAGTTGGATTGGCTTGATGGGCACTTCTTGCGTACCATACTGTCAAGCTCCTCCCACAACAGCAATGGGGTTGAGATCTGGCGCTGGCTACTCCATTAGAGACAGCATACCAGCTGCCTGCTTCTTCCCTAAATAGTTATTGCATAATTTGGAGGTGTGCTTTGGGTCATTGTCCTGTTGTAGGAGGGGATTGGGTCCAATAAAGCGTCCACAGGGTGTGGCATGGCGTTGCAAAATGGAGTGATAGCCTTCATTATTAAAAATCCCTTTTACCTTTTACAAATCTCCCACTTTACCAGCATCAAAGCAACCCCAGACCATCACATGACCTCCACCATGCTTGACAGTTGCCCATATCAATCTTTTCTTTTTATTGGCCAGTCTCAGATATGGCTTTTTCTTTACCACTCTGCTTAGAAGGCCAGCATTCCGGAGTCGCCTCTTCACTGTAGACATTGACACTGGCGTTTTGCGGGTACCATTTAAAGAAGCTGCCAGTTGAGGACCTGTGAGGTGTCTATTTCACAGACTAGAGACTCTAATATACTTGTCTTCTTGCCGAGTTGTGCACCGGGGCCTCCCACTTCTCTTTCTACTCTGGGAAGAGCCCGTTTGTGCTGTTCTCTGAAGGGCGTAGTTCATGATGTTGTAGGAACTTTTCAGTTTCTTCGCAATTTCTTGCATGGAATAGCCGTCATTTCTAAGAACAAGAATAGACTGGCGAGTTTCACAGGAAAGTTCTCTTTTTCTGGCCATTTTGAGAGAATAATCGAACCCACAAATGGGATGCTCCAGATACTCAACTAGCTCAAAGGAAGGCCAGTTTTATAGCTTCTCTCACCAGCTAAACAGTTTTCATCTGTGCTAACATAATTGTACAAGGGTTTTCAAGGGTTTCTAATCATCCATTAGTCTTCTAAGGCGATTAGCAAACACAATGTACCATTAGAACACTGGAGTGAAAGTTGCTGAAAATGTTCTTCTATACACCTATGTAAATATTTCATTAAAAACCAAACATTTACACCTAGAATAGTAATTTACCACATTAACAATGTATAGAGTGTATTTCTGATTAATTTAATGTTATTTTCAATGAAAAAAAACTGTGCTTTTCTTTGAAAAATAAGAATATTTCAAAGTGACCCCAAACCTTTGAACCGTAGTGTATATATATATATATATAAACTCCTCCTGCTGCTGTGTGTTGCTCTCAGGTACCTGGAGTACACTCTGGATCCAGACAAGATCCGAAAGCAGGATGCCACCTCCACTATTGTCTACATCGCCAACAACGTGGTCGGTCAGTCTCTGGCCTGGGACTTCGTAAGGGACCGGTGGTCGTACATTTTCAATCAGTGAGTATGACTCAACATTTTCTAACGTCGCTGCCTCACAGTGAAACGTGAGAAACGTTTTATGGTCTACAGAGATTCAGCTGTGCTCAGCATGTAGTCCAGAATAGGACACTTTAAATGGGAGTGTAAGGTTATAAACGCAGGTTTATGGAGTGTTAGGAAACACAAAGTGATGCCCGGTTACACATAAAGAGATTTACTGTGGTTTTACAGTGCAGCTTATCATCAGTGAGAACTTTTATTGACTCGGACGAACTTTGGTCACGACTCAAACGATGATGAACAGAGTTTCTGTGCAGCTCATTCCAATCTGTAGTTGGACATTTCATTGATTATTCATATTATACAAATGTTTGACTATGTTAATTTTTCATCATGTCATCATTGCTATCATGTCATTCAGCTTATTTTACACTGAGTTCATAAATTAAGAGAACAAACTGTTTAAAGGCCAAACCAAGTACAAGTGGTTTTAATTAGCAGCTGATGGTTTGATTTTCCCTCACAGGTACGGTGGTGGATCCTTCTCCTTCTCCAACCTCATCAATGGCGTCACAAAACGCTTCGCCACTGAGTTTGAGCTGAAACAGGTTCGATATTCCACTATGAGTTTTTATGGCGTTTGTCTCTTTAGCTTTGCTGCTTGAGCTGAGCATTGAAGTGCTTCTCCCATATAGCAAAACACGTTCAACACAGTAATTATCATACAGAGAAATGGCCTCTACAGGAAAATATAGCATTGTTTTACAATTTCGTAGATTGTTGTGAGTCTACCTTGGATGGTTAAATTGTTATGGCTGAAATCTCTTCAGGAACTTATAGAGATTTGTCCTTTGGGACCCAAACCATTAACCAAAACCCAAGGAGACACTTTGTCCTCCCAGTCATCTGTGTTGTTATCACGTCAAACTGCTGAGTCACTTCCCCAGACTCTCATTCCTCTGTTTTGTTTATCGTCACAGCTGCAGCAGTTCAAGGCCGATAACTCAGAGGTGGGTTTCGGCTCCGGCTCCCTGGCGGTGGATCAGTCCATCGAAAGAACCATTGGCAACATGAAATGGATCGCGGAGAACAAGCAGAACGTCCTGAACTGGTTCTTGGCTGAAACAAAGCCCTAGAAAATAAAGCATGATCAGAAAGGATGTGTTGATATTTAAAGCTGGAGAGAAGATGTTTTTGTTGTTGTTTGTCATATACTTTTTTTAAATCACAGTTTTAAATACACAAAATCTCTGAAATAAACAAATTTACAGTTTGGTTTGTAAAAGTCTTTTCTCACAATTGAAGTTTTGTAACAAGTCAAAGACTCTGAGTTTTGTTCTTGTAATGTTGTGTAAATAAAAACATGTTCATCCTCTTTGGTTCATATCAGCTCTGTATTTAATATTGTCATCTTCTTCTGTTTTTCTGTAAATTAAAGATAGGATGTTTATTTTCTTGTCACAATACAAAATAATTTCTGATAAAGTTGAAGACATTCTTGTTTATATTGTTGTGATCACATCATATACATATTCTTATTTTCCTCAAGGATTGCTGGTGCACATGAAAAAATATTAAAAAAAACACCTGTCAATACGATATTAATCAATCAGGAAATTGATAAATACAACTCACACTAATAAATATCCGTGCCTCAAATATGCCCGATTTAAATGAAAGTGAGAAAAAGATCCTGGATCAAGACCAAGATGTAATTTGGTTCCCATCCCCTTTTCCTGAAATCCAGTTTAAAACAAACGATCAAACATACTAGTGGAAAAAAAAACTCATACAGAAGGTCATAATAAACTTTAACCTTTTCCCCTTTTGGCTTAATACATTAATTTAGCAATTTGGTTAAAAGACATCACTAAAAGATACAGTAAAATATTGATAATAATAATAAAAGCCATTCATTATAAAGTGCTTCACCAGGAGAAAAAACGCAGACAAGAAAACTAAACATCAGAGACAAGAAGCAAAGGAATACGATGTCAGTTAAAATCAATGACAGCAAATCATATCACATAAAATCTCAAATTAAAGACATTCAAAAGTAGTGGCAAAAGCAACAAATAAATAAACATACACCTGGGTGTGGGAAGGCTAATTATTTTAAAAACAGTGTGTGTGACGCTGGTTAGTTAAACATTTGTATGTGAATTTCTACTGAATTTCGTTTTTAAAGGGCACTTTCCCAGGTTTAACCCTGTGTCTCTGTTTTAATTGCTCATGTATCTGTTTTTTTTTATTCAGGCAGAGTAGATGCAGCGTTTCCTGCACCTTTTGCTGTATGCTATATTTTATTCAGTGGTTATGAATCAAATAATGTCCTGGGCACCTTCCTGTTGCATTAATAAACTGTATGTATATGTATAATTCCCACAAAGTGAAACTATTGTGGGCTTCAGTAGTATTATAATCTCATATCACCATACACTATGACAGACTGTGTATTACGTTCTCACCTGAACCAGACTGTGCCACAGCTACAGGAGTACTACAAGAAATGTTACTAAATAGAAAATCTCCCTGGCTCTGTCTCACACCCCTGGGTGTGAGACAGAGCCTCAGGCTCGCCCTTAATTTGGATTTGTTGTTTTACTGCTTAAAATACATAACCCAGTGGTTCCACCATTGGAAGTAAAATAAGCTGCAATTCATTGGTTGAGATCAGGACCCCAGTTTGTTCAGGACCCCACTTTGTTCAGGACCCCAGTTTGTTCAGGACCCCAGATAGTTCAGGACCCCACTTTGTTCAGGACCCCAGTTTGTTCAGGACCCCAGATAGTTCAGGACCCCACTTTGTTCAGGACCCCAGTTTGTGCAGCTCCCCAGATAGTTCAGGACCCCAGTTTGTCAGGTTCCCAGTTTGTCAGGACCCCAGTTTGTTCAGCCTTTAAAAGGAATTCATGTTTAACATCCCATAAACATGAAGCTGAGAGGACATTAGAGCACACACACACACACACACACACACACACACACACGTGCTGTGCAGACCCTGATAACAGCTGAACTGAACTAAAGCTGTGACCTGTGAACACCGTGAGAGAAAGACAATAACACCTTTTACGTCCTCGGCATGTGAACCTTCAGTGACTGGTTTTTATAACTGATTTGTCAACAGCCAATAAATGATGTGTTAGATAATGACGATGACATCACAGGAACCAGACGAGCTAGTTTTCCCACAGCGGCAGGTTTTGCTCTCAGTGTGGAAACTAGCACGCCGCGTGTTGGAACATGGGGAAAAGCTGCAGAGTCAGAAAGTTGTGCATTCTGTGCGCGGTCTTGGCCTTGGTCTCCGTGGCGACCATTGTCACGTTGTGGACTCTTGCCCTGACGGGGGGAGACGTGGGTGATGACGTCACAGCTCCTTGGGACAGGTAGGTGACTTCTCTGTGTGTCCTCTGCTGCAAGAACCAATCGTAGACGGAAGATGAAGACGCCCACTGTCTCTCCTACGAGGGAGCGGTCGTCTCGTGCTGTTGACGTTAGCTGGAGTCTGTACCTAAGGAGCTGTGGCTGAGTCAGACTCAGCTGTCAATCATAATGTTTCAGCCAAATTACTAATCAAAACCAAACTCACCAGCAAGATGAACATATTATATCATCTTTATTTCATCTTTATCTCCTATCTTTAAAAACTCTTTAATTTATCTTTAGTTTATCCTCTTTTAGTATTTTATGACTTCATCTTTATGTCACCTTTATCTCCTGTCTTTTAGTATTTTATTATTTTATCATACCATCATCGTCTTTGATAATCCCCCGCTGGCGTTAACTGATTGTAAATTTATAACTTTTACGATAGTGATCCCTGTTAATAATGTTTTGCTGTGTCTGGTTGATCAA
Organism: Pseudopleuronectes americanus; assembly: GCA_038501795.1. Classification (NCBI taxonomy): domain Eukaryota; kingdom Metazoa; phylum Chordata; class Actinopteri; order Pleuronectiformes; family Pleuronectidae; genus Pseudopleuronectes; species Pseudopleuronectes americanus. Next base: position 792,322 of record CM076720.1, read on the forward strand.
ATGTTATTTTGTTCACAGGTTTGAAACTAAGTCACTAAATATTCAGTTTTAACAGATTCAAATTGATTTCATTTGTGTATTCAGCTGTCAATCATGAAGTTTCACCCAGTTTTTACATCATCAAATAACTATAAGAACCAAACTCATCAGAAACATGATCACTTGAACAAACATTAGTGGGATGAGAGCAGCCTAAATGATCTTTTATGTCTTTTTCGGGTGCATGTCCCATATGCTAACATGGAGGAGGTGGCTTTATGACCCATCCTATGCTGTCAAGTTGTTCATTTTTATTTACCCTCATGGTTTACACCCTAACCTGAAACCTACAGAGGTGATTTATGTGTATATATATATACTCAGTAGAGTTTGTGTGTTCTGCTCAGGCATCGTCTCCCCAGCGCTCTGGTCCCTGAACGTTACACAATCAGCCTGTGGCCTCGTCTCAGCCGTGACCCGAACTCTGACCTCTACATCTTCACAGGTGATAAACGTCTCTTATCTGCTCTGGACTCACGTGTCCCAGGAAACAGATAAAACCTCACATGATGGAAACACACGTTCTTCATGTCTCTATTGGTGCCATCGACTTTTATAGTTTTATTCATAACAGCACATGCTTCAGATATAAAGTCATATTTCTATTTTGAAATCCTTCTCTCGTCATCGTGTGCTTTTTCACTAATCTCGAAAGCCTCGAGAAAATTCTTTATTTTATTTAAAAATCATGAGACACCATAAATCAGACGAGCTGTTTGCCTCCATCATGTAAAAGTGTGAGACTGAGTTTTAATCTTCTGCAGGTTCAGTCTGTAAATAACAACATGAAACATGAAAATAAGCAGTTTGTTAGTAAATTCCTTCCATAGGATCATAACTTATTTTGTATGTGTATAAGCTTTAGTTTGTGTATAATCTGCAACATTAGTTAAAACCATTTGTCTTCTTCTCCTTCTTTTGTGCGTCTGCAGGAAAATCCACGGTGGAGTTTGAGTGCGTGAAAGAAACACAACTGATCCTGATTCACTCCAACAAACTCAACTACACCGTGCTGAACAACACACACATTGTCAGAGTCACCGCCATAGGTACACACACCACACACACAAACAAATACACAGTCAGAGTCACCGCTACAGGTACACACAGACACACACACACACACACACACTGTCAGAGTCACCGGAACAGGTACACACACACTGTCAGTGTCACTGCTACAGGTACACACAAACACACACACACACTGTCGGTGTATAATTAATATAGAGTAAAAGTTATGTTTGTGTTTATTGTAGTTATTAATTAAGTCTTTCTTCATGTCTCGCCCCTCTGTGTGGTGCAGGCGGCGGCTCGGCTCCCGGCGTCCAGCTGACCTGGTTACAGCTGGACACTCAGTACCTGGTCATCCAGCTGGACAGTGAACTGACTCCAGGTCAGAGATACCAGCTGTACACAGAGTTCACAGGAGAACTGGCTGACGACCTGGCCGGGTTCTACAGGAGCGAGTACGAAGAGGACGGAACCAGAAAGTACGTTTTCTCTAACTCCTGCTCTCCTCTATGTCAGTTGAGGGTCGAGATGATTTAAAATCTGTCAAATTGAATTTCCCAGGATCATCGCCACGTCTCAGATGCACCCGACTCACGCCAGGAAGACGTTCCCTTGTTTCGACGAGCCGGCGATGAAAGCTGTTTTCTACATCACGCTCACTCATCCTCCTGAAACCGTGGCCCTGTCCAACGGGATGGACAGCGGTCAGTGAAGGCAGCACGGACCACACAGGATCCATGAGAAACAAACCGATCAGGCCTTTTCCAAAATCAGATATCACGCTAATTTTCAACTGCTTTTCTTTATAGAAGTTGTGATCACCAGTGTTGACGGAGTGACTGTGAAGCAGACCACGTTCTATCCGACCAAGAGAATGTCGACGTACCTGCTCGCCCTCATCGTCTGTGACTACACACACCTCAGTGCTGCACAAGGACGCACACTGGTAAACGTCTCACTGGTGTTCCTCACTTTCCTCACTTACATCATCAGTTTGTCAACAAATACTCACAACACAACCGAATACTCACAACACAACCAAATACTCACAACACAACTGAAGAGTCACAACACAACCAAATACTCAAAACACAACAGAAGAGTCACACCACATCCAAATACTTACAACACAACCAAAGAGTCGCAACACAACCAAATACTTGTAATGAGGAGTTTAAATAACACCGATTTGAAATGTTCTTCTGTCTGATTTTAGTCTTATCGATCATTTGAAGTGTTTTATATTACAAACGCTTATCTGTCACACAACAATCACACTGAAGGCAACAATTCAGGTTCAGTGTGGGCATGCAGACTTGAGGAGCTGAGAATCGAACCACCGGGGTCATGGTTAGTGGACAAACAAGTCTTGAAGGTTATTACAATTAGAACAGAAAAACATAACCTGATATGATTATTGGGCTCTGCAATCTCGTATTTCTGTTTTTACAATTTCTTGTTTTTTTTGTGCACTGTGTATTTTCTAGTTCATCTTTACATGATCTTTTATAAAAGATAACCCAGATCCTCTGCTGTGTCTTCAGATCCGTATCTGGGCTCGCCGGTCGGCCATCGATCAGGGACAAGGAGACTACGCCCTCAAAGTGACTGGACCTGTGCTGGACTTCCTCCAGTCCTACTATAACATCTCCTACCCGCTGAGCAAGTCAGGTGCGTCTGCTCTCATCACTCATCATCATCTCTCATCATCTGACCTCCCTGAGATGATCCATGTTCCTGCGCCTGGTCACAGTCGTCCCGTGACTGAGGCTCATTACATCTTCTCCCTTCCTCTCAGATCAAATCGCGATACCAGACTTTTACTTCGGTGCGATGGAGAACTGGGGTCTGGTGACGTACAGAGAAACCAATCTTCTCTACGACCCTCTGACCTCGTCCATCAGAAACAAGGAGACCACTGCCACCATCATCGCTCATGAACTGGCCCACATGGTGACCTCCTGCTCTCCTGTTGTTCTTGTATCGTCTGGTGTGTGTTGTCCGGTTCACTCAGTGACTGGTGACCTCTCTGCTGCAGTGGTTTGGGAACCTGGTGACTCTGCGCTGGTGGAACGAGGTGTGGCTGAACGAGGGCTTCGCTTCCTACGTGTCCTACCTGGGAGCCGATCACGCCGAGCCCGCCTGGAACCTGGTCAGATCGCTGCTCCAAGCTGAAGGTCACAGTGAAGACTCATAACCTGAGAATAATCTGGATATGTTTCTGTCCCTGCTCCAGAAAGACCTGATAGTACTGGACGACGTCCACCGAGTGTTTGCTGTGGACGCGTTGACCTCGTCTCATCCTCTGTCCTCTGATGAAGACAGCATCATCCTTCCAGACCAGATCAGCCAACAGTTTGACGTCATCTCCTACAGCAAAGTAAACTAATCTGATTCTATACTCTGGATAAACCATTCAAGATTCAAGATTCAAGATTTTTTATTATCAAATGCATAATAATAACATTTAGCAGTCGCTGGCAGTGAAATGCTTGAGTCACAGGCTCTATTATAGCAATGCTCAAGTAATTACAAACCAAAAAATAAAATAGAAATAGTATAAAATAGAATATCAAAATTTAAAATAGAAAATGAAGTATATATATCTAAATATATATATATACAGCTGAATAGAAAATAAAACAACAATAGTGCAATTATGTGCAATGTTGCAAATATGCAAATGTGCCACGGTGCTGGTTTGGTGGAGTTATTGCATTTCAGAGTTTAAAAGTCTTATGGCCTGGGGGAAGAAACTGTCTCTGAGCCCTGATGCTGTTCCTGTTTATGTTTGATGGTTTTATATATGTCCTATGTGTTGAAAGTTGTTTTATTATTCACACGTTATCTCCTCAGGGTGCAGCCGTGCTTCGGATGTTGTCTGATTTTCTCTCCGAGTCGATCTTTGTCCAGGGACTCAGCGTACGTTTATTGAATATTACAACAAAAACATGTTGATTGTGGATTTTAAATGTGATCGTTTCACTGTCTCTTCTTCTTTTTGTCTCCAGCGATACCTCAATCACTTCGCCTACAGCAACACAGTAGGAAATGACTTGTGGCAACAATTACAACTGGTAAGATGGAAGATTTCTATATTTTTCAAAAAAGGACGCAACCCCTTGAATCGAGACTAAGTTTGTCCCAACAGGTGGTGGAAGACAACAACCTGTCACTTCCTGGTCCAGTTTGTGACATCATGAACCGCTGGGTGCTCCAGATGGGTTTCCCTGTGGTTACCATAGATACCACCACAGGAGCGGTATCCCAGAAGCACTTTCTGCTGGATCCAGAGTCAAAGGTCACAGTTGAATCCCCTTACAGGTACACGGCACGTTTCATGATGTCTTCAGGGATTAGTCTATAGTTTAAGATTCAAGGATTAATCCTCACTCCAGTGCATAGACGTTGTAAAAAGGTTATTTGTGTGTGTATTTGTCGTCCTCTTGCCTCACTCGGGATGTAAAGTGTATTTTCCGCCCTCAGGTACGAGTGGATGATTCCTGTTCGGTGGATGAAGTCCGGTGAAGTCCAGAGAGACATGTGGTGGCTGATGGAAAAGGAAGGTTTGTGATATTTCCCGAATTAAGGAAATGTAGATAATTAATTGTGAAGCTAAAACTTTCAGGATGTTTTTACCGTCTGTTTTTTCCTCTGTCAGCTGTGAACCTGGAGATGAAGACTCGGGGGTTGTGGATTCTGGCCAACGTCAATGTCACTGGTTTTTACCGAGTCAACTACGACCTGGGGAACTGGGAGCGGCTCCTCGCCCAGCTGGAGTCCGAGCACCAGGTACAGTGAAGTGTTTTACATCCTCTGAAAAAGGGAAAGTTACTACTTAAGATCTAGAAACAGACAAAGTGTTGCAGTTGTGCTTCCTTTGTTTCTTCAGTGTTTTATGATGAGTTGCTTGTGTTTAAAATCCTGTGACTGAGCTGAATCTGTGGTGCAGGTGATACCGGTGATCAACAGAGCTCAGCTGGTGGACGATGCCTTCAACCTGGCCAGGTGCGTCCCTTTACTTTCAGGTTTCACCTCACTTTCACGCCTGGTTTCATTCATAGGTATTATTTTTCACGTTTCTCTGAATTCTTTTGCGGTACCTCACAATTGTTTCCCTCTCCCATCATGCAACACTGTGGTTTCATGCAGGGCAGATGTCTCGGTTGTGAATCCTGCAGTTCTCTGTCCTTCAGGAGAATTCCTTGAAGTTTACTTTCACTTATGATGTGACCATTGAGCAGTAGAACGACATCAGCAACCTTTGTGCCTAAAATTCAATAAACGGATCCATAAAGTTAATAAATAAATATGACCCGGTCTGTCGGTACCGTTTTAGATCTCACAAATACACAAAAACCGATATGTGTGAATGTGTTTTGTATCTAAATCCTGTAACAAGCTCTTGTCTCTGCAGAGCTCAGTTGATCTCCACCTCTCTGGCTCTGAGGACGACCTCCTACCTGCTGCTGGAGACCAAGTACATGCCCTGGCAGTCGGCTCTGAACAATCTGCAGTACTACGACCTCATGCTGGACCGGACTGACGCCTATCAGCCTATGCAGGTGGGACTCATCATATGTAGAGTGACCTGTGTGTTTCACAGTTTCACTTCTAAAGGATTTTAGTACGTCAGAGCAAATAGATGATGTTCGTCAGTGAATCTCTGTTTCAACCAGAGGAGCTAGGGTCTAAATTAAGATCTTTTTACCCACAAAGAAGTACATGACCTTTTGCAAAGTTCATATTTGATCAAGTTGATTTAGTCACAATAACAAAACCTAGTAACTTACCAGTTGCTTGTGCTTTTGATTGACAAGCAGCTTCAGTTTGGGTTCAGATTACCCAGCGTCCTTCACTCTCCTCTTTGTAAAACCTCCAGAACTACATGAGGAAGCTGGTGACTCCACTCTTCCTGCACTTTAAGAACATAACATCAAACTGGACCCGTGTTCCTGACGGACTCACTGACCAGTGAGTAAACTCAACTCGAATAACAAGTTATTTTTCTGCCTCCTGATCAGGAGCAGAACCCCGTTTCATGGATTCTTGGGTGATTTACCACAGCATGGCCAACACTTTGTTCTGTTGAACTTTAAGAACTCAAGATGTTTTAACAGGTTTGTCTCCCCCTGCAGGTACAACCAGGTCAATGCCATCTCCATGGGCTGCAGGACAGGACTCACTGAATGTCAGAGCTTGACCACGGCCTGGTTCAAACAGTGGATGGAAAACCCCAGAGACAATCCGTTGGTCTATCTTATGTTTTAAGTCATGGATCAGGAAAAAGTTGATTTGCTTTAACCCAAAACATGCAAAACGCTGAAGTGGCTAACCACTGGGGACCTGAGTGGATAACAGAGCAGCTTCATGTCACTTCTCTGAACTTCTGTAAAATCACTGACCAACACAGACGCACAACAAAGATTCAGATTAACGTGCACAAACACTGAGAGAATCAGTTTTCATAATATCCAGCCAGTCAGTGTATTAACTGCGTCTCTCTCGTCAGGATCCATCCTAACCTGCGTACGACCGTGTACTGCAGCGCAGTGGCGGCAGGCGACGAGGCCGAGTGGGAGTTCGGTTGGTCCCAGTTCAAGAACGCCACATTAGCCAGCGAGGCCAGCAAACTCATGTCTGCACTGGCCTGCACCAAAAACAAGCAGCTGCTGCAGAGGTGCGTATCCTCCCACCCTGAAGAGGAGGCGGACGTAGAGACTCAATGAGCCTGTGGAAATGACCAATGTCCATCTTGGTTCCGTTCACAGGTTCCTGTCTCACACCTTGAATCCAGCGATGATCCGGAAGCAGGACGCCACCTCCGTCATCACGTCCGTCGCCAGCAACAGGGAGGGACAGAGTCTGGCCTGGGACTTTGTCCGGGATCAGTGGGAGTACATGTTCACACAGTGAGTCACATTTTCAATGTGGATTAGATTTTGACATGGAAGCGACCGGCGCCACAGGATGACAAGAATGTTGAGTACGATTTGTTTAAACTTCACCTCAGTGACATTTAACATATGTAAAGAAACTTTGTTCGTTGTCGGAATATAACACGTAGACATAAACTCTGCGTCTGGAAAGTGAAGTGCCTGAAACCTGTCATCTGTGCACTGACCAGTAGGGGGCGACTCCACTGGTAGTTTCTTTAGAAGTCTATAGAAAGAAACTCTACTTCTCACTTTATAACATCAGTAACCATGAAGGAGTTTATGTCTCAGTCTTTAGTTTCAAGTCTTCTTGAAACAGCTGATGTTCATTTAGTGAATTATTTTTCAGATATGGCGTGGGCTCTTTCTCCTTCGCCTCCATGATCAGCGGCGTCACCGCGAGGTTCTCCACAGCTGCTGAACTTCAACAGGTCTGTAGTCGTTACTGAATCTAACTTAGTTGTAAACGTGGGTCTGTCGTCTGAGCTGTTCTCCCGTGTCTCCCTCTGCCAGCTGGAGGAGTTCGTGGAGCAGAACAGTGCAGCCGGGTTCGGT
>CM076720.1:804865-819865 GCA_038501795.1 Pseudopleuronectes americanus
GAGTCCTCAAACTTCACTGACTTCATCTCTATTCGGATGAACCTATGGGGATGGGATGGGACACACACGCACACACACACACACACGCGCAAACACACACACACACACAAAGAAAACATGGACTCACTTCTATCGCTGTGGTGTCACAGAATCAGAAAAGACACAATGGGCTGTCATGTGTTAAATCCCTGATGATAATGTTGCCATGGAAATAAACTCAGGATCAAAATGTCAGAATGATCATTTCCATGGAAACATTAAGTTTCTCAGACTGAAATTTAACCCAAAGCCCGTTGAGTCATTCTTAAATTCTGGAGAAAGCATAGAAGTTCATTAATATACAGTTCTCTAGGAATCTGTATATCTGCAGTGAAAACGTTCTCCAGCTCCACTGAGCTGAGACGATCTCATGGGACCTGGAGGAGCTGAGATAAAATCACGTTTACAGTATCCAGAAATACTGAAGATGAAGAGTCAGGTGATGTTTCTCATAACAACGAGCCTGAGGATGAAATGATAACTCTGTGTTCACACGGCGTGACCGTTTAATACTGAGCTGTTGTTTGAAAATCTGACTGATATGACATCTCAACCCACAGATCAAGATGCTGCTGCTTCACTGAGATTATAATAAACAAAACAAATAGAGAAAAAAACAATGAAAGTGTTCGTACAAGTTAATATCTGTTGATTTTCATACTGATTTATTCCTATTTGGTTGCTAATTATAAACTCAGATAATTCACAAACACAGTGGCCACATTATGAAACTATGCATATGTTCAACATAGAATGAAATTGTTTGATTCTTATTCTGTAGCTTGTAACGAGGATGAAAAACATTGTTCTGAGTTTTACCTAAATAATCTGAAATACAGAGACTTATCTCATCTCACACTCACTGATATTATATATAATATATTATATAAAGTACAGTAAATGTACTTAAACCACTGAGCTGTATCCAGATAGTGACACAGTGAGACTTACTTGTCACGGATATATTCTCCTTCTGTATGGATCTGGTTTTCCAAAGAGAAGTTAAAGTGGAAGTTTTCCACTCGTTCTCTATGCAGCACCTGAGAAAAGAGACAAAACGACGTGAATCTCTTTCCTGCTGAAGTCCAGCTGTGAACATCAGGAGCATCGGAGCTTCTGATTCCAAACTTCTCTTCCAAAAACTCGAATCAGAAACAGGACCGGATGGTGATGGCAAAGTTTTCTTATGAGCTTTATACATCATTTGAAGAAAACTACAGAATCCAGTAGTTCCTAGTCACTTTAACTCTATTTGAGAGAATAATGGGTTTATGCAGATTAAAGCAGAGTCGCTCTGAGCTTCCATGACGTTATGACTTTACCTTGACCTTGGACTTGTATTCCTCGTACTGAAGGTGTTTGATCATGTCAGGGAACCACACGGACAGACCATAGTAACTGAGATGGAGAGAGGACAGAATCAATACAACTAAACTTCACCCCAGACTAAATAAACTGCAGCTCCATGATCAGATCAGGGATTTGCTTCTGCTTTGAAAATGTGCTTTATGGCCAAACAGCAGTTTGAGGTGCCGGCTCTGAAGCTGTGAACCAACCTGAAGGCCATGCAGAACCAGATGACGGCCATGAAGAGCGTCGCTAGCCTCAGCTCTGCAGACACCAGAGAGGCAACGTTCTTCAACACCTGGAACAGATATAAATGTAGAGTCAACTCTCTTTAGATTTACTGCTGCTCTCTCACATTAGAATTCCAACATATGGGACAATTCTACTCTAATGCAGATTCTATGTTAGGTACAGAAATGTGACACATCCTTAATCATAATGTTACAGTGGCTGTTAAGAAAATAAGAAACTGGCCTCAGATATGAGCATTTTAGCTTCTGAATCGCAGTTTGAGTCAATCCAGTGGTTTCTGAAAGTGTGTCTTGATCCAGGAAGTGATGAACGGACTCGTCTACACAAAGTGAGTATATTAAATCTACCAGTTGTAATGTGTAGGATGTGTCTGTCTGTACATTAGAACTACAAGCGTCCTGACTAGTACAAGGAAACTGTGTTTGATGGTGTCATCGTCTCAGATACTGGATCACAGCTTCCTGAATGAGGCAGTATCTTGATTCCTTGACTCAGAAGAGTGTTGGTCCTTAAACCCTGCTGTGCTCTCCTGTGGTGTGCCCCAGGGCTCTGTCCTCGGTCCTATACTTCATATTCTGCTTTTAACTTTTAACTGCTCCAGATTCTCGGCTTGAGGGAGACAGAGCTTTTAAAATGTGGAAAATACAGCTGAGTCAGAAGCTTTTATTTAAATCCAATCTTAAACTGACTGATAACGTATTCACTGATTCTACCTTACTCTAGTTTTTTATCATCATAACAGGTAGAGATGTTAAAAGTTTAGTTTGATGTCTTCGGGGCCCGGTGGTAACCACAGTCTCAACCATTGAGCGTGACCACATACCAGTTTGCAGAGCGTTAGCGAGCGCACAGCCCAGCGCTGCACAGACGTTCCTGTCGCACTCTGGATCTCAATGAACTCGTCCTCGGCTGTTTTCGGAGCCTTGATGTGAGTTACCTGAAGGTCAATTAAGATAAGTCAAAAAATCCTTCTCCGAAATAAAACTAAACTTTGACTTCACACTCTGAATTAAGCTCTTGCCCTGAACTCTCAGATGGAAGCTTTGAACTGTTTCCTTCTTTCATGTCAAGCTCTTCTTCAGATTAAAAAAAATACAACATATTAACTCCCAAATGAGAAATTACACATGTTAATGTTACACAGCCCTTTTGAATCGGCAAAAAAACCCACCAAAACAGGCCTTAGGAAATATTCCATCATATTTAACCCTGAGAATATCACACGTATCTCTTCACTGTGTATTTTAATAAACTTGCATTGTGTTACATCCACACGTTCTCACAGTAAAGACTTTTTCCGGTTGTCCCTTGGCTCTCCAGTTGGTGTCGTGAACTTGCTTCAGGATCATCCACGCCTCGTCGTGTTTGGCATTCTGCTCAACACACACACACACACATGCACACGCACACACACACACACACACACACACACACACACACACACACACACACACACACACATTTAGAAGTTTCATCTGTTTTTTATCGCTAAGGCTAATTGGACGTCTGGATTTAAGATAGAAGTGTTAGTTTGAAGGACACATAAAGTCCATATACAAGTAGAAATACACAATTTGGAAAACAACCTAATAGATGAGGCAAAAATTTGCCTCTTCACAGTGTCGGAGCTGAAGTTCTGCCCCAGCCTGTCGAGCAGTCTCACCTCCAGGAGGAAGCGAGGGCTCTCCGGCATGAAGGTGAGTCCCACCAGAGAGGTGATGGCCGGGAGAGCTGCAACCAGGATGAAGACCCTCCAGCTGTGGAACTGGAACTCTGTGCCCATACTGAAGCCCCAGCCTGTACACACACACACACACACACACACACACACACACACACACACACACACACACACACACACACACACAAACACACACAGATGAAAACAGCATTCTGGGTAAAAGGCATGCAGATGTGAATCCGCCTCCTGGGAGCGTTGGGGTTCAACCCCTGCCCAAAGATTTGTCTTATTAACAATTGTGCAGTATACAATGGGAATCAGAAGGAGGGTTATTCAGCTGAAACATATATCGAATCATCTGCAGCCCACAGTCAATGGTGTAATTTCAATGCAGTATTTTAACAGGTTGTCAGCATCTTTAATTTCTCACCATATCTGGGGATGATGCCCCAGGCAGTGAAGGAGGCGTAGATCCCACCGATCATCCAGAACATACACAACCAGGACAGATGCTCCCCTCTCTTGTCCATCTGAAGAAACTCAGAGAAGTACGTGTACACGATGGGTACCGTCCCGCCGATGCTGAGAGGAGAGAAAGTTCTACTAAATACCAGCAAGTAGACTATAATACACCAATATCTGCTTTTTATTTAACTGGAGGTTTTAAGCAAATGTGAGCTGATAAAGTTGATGTGTTTGAAAGTGCTGGAAAAAGCTTTGTGTGTGTTTGTGATCGTTACCCGACGCCAGACAGAACCCTGAAGAACAGGAAGAAGCCATAGCCTTGGGCGAACGAGGACAGGAAGGCGAAGACGCAGTTTATCGCCAACGCCACGATCAGGCAGCGCCTCCGGCCGACTTTGTCTGCGAGGCCGCCCCACAAGAAGGCCCCCACCATCATGCTCACGAAGACGGTCAGACCTGCACCCAGAGAAAAAGATAAAGAGCAGAAATAATAAAGTTATATTCACTAATGGAAAGAGGTAAATGTACTTTGTTAACTGACTGTGAACTGAACATGTCCTTCTTCTTCACGTCAGACTGTACTGACGTCTTGACATGTTTCAGCTCACTCAGCTCTTTATAAGATTTTCATTAGTGCTGCTGCCTTCACCCAGTATCACCTCGACTGGTGCCAGGTACTGGCAGCGTCACACTGCAGCATGCAGATGGCCGGGCCACAGGGGAGAGCCGTGACTGATCCTGGGTCTAAAACTGCAAAACACAGTATTTTATATAAATGTGCACCAGGACAGAAATAAAGACTCATTTCACGTCTAGTTTCTCTAACTGGGTCTCTGGGATCTGAGGCAGCGCTGAGATGCTACGGCTCCTTTTCCAGAGGTCGGGAGGGAGCATCAATAATTCTGACGTTGTTGTCTGCTGACTCAGAAACAAACCCAGACTCTGTGTTTTTTCAGAAGAGGTAGAGAGGGAGAACGGAGGAGTAGACGCTGTGAGGGTCTGCAGGAGGTCAGGTGATTCTCAGATGAATATAAAACACTTCAAGAGGAGAAAGTGTTTTTATTTTCTCAGCACTTCTGCAACTTCAGACAAATCGATTCCGTTCGATTCCTCCTTCTCAGTTTGCGACAAGATCGAAGATCGCAGATGAGATGAAGACAGATGGAGGAGGATGAAAATAGGAAGCATAGAGATGGGAGGATGGAGAGATGGTAACAGGGAGAGAAAGAGAGCGAGAGAGCAGTAAAAGTAAAAGCATCCCTGATTAGTTTCTCTGCCAGCGGCCTGGCTGCTGCTGAGTCAGGCGTCTGCAGAGGAGACGACAAAAAAGATTGACTGACGATAAACACGATTCAGGTCTGCAGGGCGCCGCATGTGAAACCACAGTGTAGCCAAGTCACAATGAAGAAGTACTTTGTTACTGCTTTTCAGATATATGTACTTTATTAATTTTACTTTACAATTTAAATATCTGAACTTTCTGCTCCTTATATTGTTTTAATATGCTCATTACTGTGAACATCAGGACAGATTTAATACTAAATGGACGATAACACAAATTAGACGATAACTTGATGTATATGTATCAGTGGATATATTGCACAACTAATGCAACACAACGTGATGCAGAGCGTATATGTGAGGAAATAAGAACATGGAAGAAAGTGAGGAATCAGAAAACATCTCTGTTAATGAAGCAGAGCAACAAAACAGCCTCGGCTTTTAAACTCTTCCTGGAGTGAAGAGGCTGAATCAGCACTTTTCTTTTACTTGAGTCGTTTTAAAGAAATAACAGAAGCTGGATGACTGAGAGTAACATGCTGCATATATATATATATATATATATATAAATATAAATAGTATTTACAGCAGGAAGTCGTTAAGGACCAATAGAATGATTTATACAAATCACTCCTCATCCAACGAGCTGATTCATTCCTGCCTCGGAGCCCATTAGCTAATTAGACTGCAGCACGAGGATTTACAGAGAAGTTTCAGAAACCCAATGACTCCCCATTGGCTGCCTGTGTGTGTGTGTGTGTTTGTGTGTGTGTGTGTGTGTGTGTGTGTGTGTGTGTGTGTGTGTGTGTATGTGTATCAGCTCTCCTAAAAGTGAGGCCAAAACATTTTGCTCTCCCCCTGGTTGGCTGGCTGCAGTATAGGTCCTATACCGTGCTGCCGCCTCCATGTTAACAGATGGGACAATTAAATAATCCAAAAAGACGTTTTCCTAAATATGTTATGTGTCGTTTCACGTTCATCATCATGACCACATCTCTTTCGACGAAAACCCTTCAGTCAACAACAGGCCTGTCGAGTTCTTACCCAGCATTCCTTTCTCTGCGTTGGACAGACACAGATCCTTTTCTGCGGAGGGAAGAACGAACGCAACCACGAAACATTCCACTCCATCCGCCATCAGCGCCAGGCCCAGCACGATGAAGAGCGTCCACTGGAACTTCCCGTGGCCACAGTCCTCCATGATGTCCTCGTACTGCTCGGACAGCTCCTCCAGTTCGGAGACAGCACTCCGGGCAGATCGAGCTTTAGCCCTGTGACACGGAGAGAGAACGAGAGTAAGAAAAAGAATGAAAACGCTAAGAAAATGTGACCGTGTGATAAAAATCTGTGATTCATTTTACACAGTTCTGAGAACAATAAAATGGGAGATGTTGGTTTGTGGTTTGTCAGGTCAACACAGTTCTCGTGTGCATCTGACTGAGCAGAGACGATCCTGCAGTATTTTAATTAATCCAGATGTCGACACAGGCTGCACAACACAACACACACACACATCTATCTCAAGCTATGCAACTGCAGCCCAACGTGTATGATGTGAGTGTAAAGTGTTGTGCGGCTCTGAGTGGAGTAAAGGTTACATGTGAACTGCAGTGAGACTAAAAGTTCTGAGAAAGTTTGGGCCCAAAGTTTGGTGACTGAAAACAAAAAGGTGGAATGAGGCCTCTGCGGTTGTTGTTGCACGTTTCCATGTTTTTCAGTTCGGGGGAAAACATAAACAGCCGAGGAATCGAACGTGTGTCTCACCGTGCCGCCCTCTCAGCCGCCTTCACCTCGTCAGGGTGAGGTATCCCCTGATATTCTCCTTCGTACATCTGGTCCTCTTCATCGTGTCCTTCCGTGGCGTCGCTGGCGGCGTCCTCTTCCTGCCGGGGGTAGTCCGTCTGGTACCCGTACCCGTCAGGGCCCCCCCCCTCTCCGTACGACCCGTAGCTGTCGCCCCCTTGTGGCTGGTACACGTTGTTTTGGTAGGGGTCGGCCATCTTGACTCACCCGGCCCGAGAGGCTTATAAATGATTTAAACCACAAGGCGTTTGTTTGACTTGTTGATTGTTTCTAGTCTGGTGTCGAGAGATAAACACGTTTTTTTTTACGTTAGCATGATCACGATCTTTAGTTACAGTTATCTGGAGCTTCTCTGCCGTAACGTGTCGGCTTCAGTCTCTGGTTGTTGAGGTTGTACTGGTCGTACTGGTCTTACTGGTGGTGACTCCAGTCGGGTCTCGTCGTCGGTTTTCACTCCTGAAAACAGAAAAACTCACGTTTATTTAGTCTGAAGAGATTCACACAATATTCAACTGCTCCAACATTTGTAGGATGTCGAGTGAGAGGCGACAGGTCAACGTATATAAACATGTAAACAACGATTCACTCTCTACAGTCACATTGTCTCTGGGACGAAGCTGCAGTGACGTCTTTTTCCATCGGGAACAACAAACTGAAGTGTGAGAGCAGGTCGACCAGCAGCTGAGAACAGACTGGGACACATTTAGATCCATGATGTGAGAGCAGAGATCGAGCAGTGAGGAGCAGGATGAGATCAGACTGGACCTCGATCTGGACATGAACCATTTGAAAGCTAAGATGCTGTTGATCAGGTTTGTTGTCTCGTGTGGGTCCTGCTTCCACAGCTCCTCACATGACATGAGATACGACTTCCAGCTCGTTTTCGTGTCTTCAACAACTACAAGAAAGATTCACAGTCACTGAAGCAAACAGAATTCTGCTCCTGTTCTTTTTAAACATCGTCAGTTTGAGTAATTAAGGTTTTTGATTGACACGACTGCAAAGGGCTGTTTGGTCTCTGGTGATCCTGCCTGCAGTTTCCCTTCTGGAAGAGTAAAAGCAACCTGCAGTTATTGATCCACAGCAAGTAAAGACCTGCTGCTGGACTCAGGTGTGAAACCAAGATATCTGAGCCACAGACAGACAGGATATGAATCATCAGATGGAGAAGAATAAATAAAATAGGAATCATAAAACAAGACCCGACAAATGGGAAATACAATACACTCATAATGTCCATCACAAAACCAAGTCTCTTAAAAGTGATAATTCAAAACTCAGATCATTCAGAGAAACACAGACTGAGGAAAGAACAGATCGAAGGTCTGATGTGAGTCAGCAGTTTAACGATTTGATTGACAGATGTTTTATTACAGAAAGCAGGACGGCAGGAAATGAACAATCTGGACAGGCCGAGGTTTGGACTGTTCCTCTCCATCCATTTTAATAAACCATCCGAGGTTTTAACCCAACAAACACGTTTCTTCAGTTTTCTGTTTCTGCCGTCAGATGAAGAACTGATGAAGAAAATAGATCTGATTTTTACCTCATTTTACACATTTTGTTAAATAGAGATTTCTTGCTGCGCCGCCTCTCACTCACTTCTCCACTGTGTGTGTGATAATTAGTGGTGAAGCTGAGGAGGCGAGTTCTGAGACAGATGGTTGGTCAGGTCGGGATCTGATAGTTCACTGGTTTCACATGTTGACGTAAGAATGTGAGCACGAACATGGTTTGTTTCACAGCAGCAGCAGCAGCAGCAGGGTTATGTAATCTGAGATGAACCGATGAACACAGGAGCTCCCGACTGGACTGAACCCCGTTCTCCATCTAGTGACTGTGGAGCCCAGAAAACCAACAAGGTACGAGAGAGACAACAACAACATTTCACAAAACACTACACACATCCTGAGCTTATTGAAAGTGTTTTACGTTATTTGTAGTCTTTCTATTCTGATGGTGTTTGTGTATTTTACATTTAGGTTTCAGCGTTTCCTGGTCATAAAAGGACTTTATTCAGGTTTCTGACTCTCCCTACGATTTGCATTTAATTACAAAATCTTAGCAAAACGTCTGCATGAAAAGATTCTCCAGGACACTAGAGGGAGTGCTGGACCCGATTTGGACAAATGGAAACATTAACTGGAATTTATGAGCTAACAGTGACCTTTGGATTTAGTCGTAGTTTTGCTTTAACATCCAGTCAGTGGGCAGTTTATTAGGAACCATTAGCTCAAGCTTCTACTCGTCCAACAGTCCTGTGAAGTCTGTTTTGCTTCTCGGTTCTCTTTGTGTTTTACTCTCAGTCTTTCTCTGTGTTTCCCAGCGGTCGCTCAGTTATCCTAATAAACCACCAGTCACATCCTGCCAGGTACTGGGAGAACAGGCAACACAGCTCCCACAAGCATTGTGCAGTAGTACTGAGTACTGCAGGTTTCCATCACTTATTTATTAAACCTCACTGCTGTCGACGGAGAACCTTCTGGAAAGTGCTTTCCCTCGTCTGCAGACTTTTTATTCCATTTTGTTTTCTTGCTTTTATCCAAAGTCTGTGTTATTCTTATTATATTATTTATGAGACTAATAAGTAACATGGCTGCAAATGCGTAAAAGCTCAGTCACAACAGCTGACCTGGGATCAGATACGACTTGAATTTCTGTGTTGAACCGACGTGATGTCCTGAGCAGGAAGACAAACACATCCCTGAGGAAGAGGAGGCTGAAGAGGAAGCTCCAGAGTCAGTCCAGTCATTTAGACAAGATAAATAATTCATCACGTTCCTATCCACAGCAGGAAGACCCCCCCCCCACACACAGACACACACAGACACACACACACACACACACACACACACACACACACACACACACACACACACACACACACACACACACAGTACAGTCTCCTGTTTCAAATCGGAGCAGAAGTACGCCACAGTCTCTCACAGCAGCGTGATCGAATATGAGCCATCTCCTTTCAAAAGACCAGATTTTCACAATATCAGCAAAATATCATCCATCTTATTTTGTCACATATCGATTTTCACTACATCGTTAAAGTCACTTTGCAGCAACTGAACATCCAGCAGGTAAAACTAATAACTGGATTTAAATGTTTCCAATGAAGCTTTAAACATATTTAATTTAATTTTAATACGAGTCATTGGACACTGAGTAATATCTGTTTGTTGTTAAAGGGCATTGATCAAATGAGGGCTTGATTCAGTGAACCTCCGCTCAGGGTGTGAAGCACATGGAGCTTTCAGGGCATCTCCAGATGTTTTGTGTAGTTTGTCAGCGTTGCACTCAGGGGCCTTGTTACAGATCAGGCAGCTCAGACAAGTGCTCGAGGCCCTGAGCTGAGACGGGCCCTCAGAGAATAGAGATCAGTTCTCAGCAAAGACAGTTTGGGTTTGGTTCCCAGTTTGCCCGGGGCCCCTGAAGTCCCCTGAAGCATTGGTGTGTGTTAGCATGAAGCTAAAACACCTCCATGGAGCGTTCACCCTTCAAAACAACTCGGATGCTGGACAGTAAAATACTAATATTTGTCGATTTGAAACAAGCGAACACGTCTCACGTCCCTCTCGTCTCTGCTTGACTCCAGATGTTTGTCTGCAGCCACATCGAGAGCTAACATGCTCACAATGACAAATATTAACACACTGTTATCAAACCAGTGTTAAAGTCCAGATGTGAAGCAGCATTTGCACCAAACTATCATGTAGATGTTTCCGTCTGGATCATAACGTTTGTTAAGTTGACTGATATATGTCACCATCACGTTCTATTGTTTGGTTTCCCGGTCTCGTCTCGTTAACGTCCCGATCTCGTTGTCATGCTGTAAATGAATAATGTCCTCATGTCCTCCCCAGAGACACACACAGGTTATCTTAGAGAGAAGAGCTCTGGAGAACTCGACTGTCTGACGTTTCCAGGTCAAGCTTCACAAACTCACTTCTGTTACATGTTGTTTCACGACAGTTTGACTCCACTAGAAGGAATTGGGAATCTAAAAAATGACAGATGTGACTTTACACTCATCACCAATCAAGAAGCTTATGTACGAGACACAGCAAAGACACAAAGACACAAAGACACAAAGCTTGGGTCCTGCTTTTGTTTGTGTGACACAGCAAACGAATCAACAGTCACAGCAAAAACACAAGAGTTCTCACTGAGGCAGATGCTGCTCCTCCAAAAGGATGTAACATGAGGAGTGTGTTTGCATTTGTGTGTGTGCGTGTGTGTGTGCGTGTGCATTGATTACATAATGCAGTGAGCAAACCATCCCTGCTGAATAGCAGCTTTTCGTGCTTCCTACTTCTTATTAATAGATACGTGTCCTCGTTTACTTAAAGACTGAAACTCAGTGTCCTCACAGAGTCTTTTCTCTTCTTCAGGTAAAGGACAGACACAGATGTTAATTCACAATATCTGATCTGTACGTACTCTGAACAGTACTATCACTACTAAAACAAGACTTACAAGTAGATTACACATGGTAATACTGTGTTTTATCTGATATGTACATACATGTACAAACTCAAGAGCAAAATAAAAACTGTATAATAAGTGTACATATCTGTGCAGCAAAGTCTTAAAGTAAGTCGTCTCCCCAGGTTATTTTTGTGCTGCAACGCAGTTGAATCACATCTCAAAATTTATAACGTTAACCCGTTCCACACGGAACACACAGCAGCTCCGTCCAGAACAAGTCTCATTCAACACCAGCAACTCAAACTCCCACTGGAAATCACTTCTCTTACCAGAAGGAAAGTGAAGTTCACGTCCAGGCGCCGGCGTCCGGACCTCACGACAGATTCACTGAGGGACTCCGACGTATCACAGAGCAAAGAGCATCAACACACAGAGAGGCAGCTCTGAGGGATTAGAGGAGGAGAGGATGGAGCTGCCCCTCCCTCCCTCCCCTCCTCCCTCCCTCCCTCCCTCCCTCCCTCCCTCCCTCCCTCTTCTTCTGCAGCACTCCTCCCTGCGTCCCACCCACCCCACCCGCCACACGCACAGTGGTTCAGTCCACCTCTGTGCGGCTGGATGAGCAAGAACCTGCCATTAGGCCGACGGAGGGGGGAACAGAAGGGGGTCGGGGGGTGGGTGCGGAGCTGGGCGTGGGGTTGGAAGAGGCATATGGGCGGCTGGTGGGCCTAGGGGGGGTGGATGGTGGATGGAGGGAGGGAGGGAGGGGGGGGGTGGGATGAGGATGGAGTGTGTGACAGATGCGTTGACTTAGTGCGAGAGGGGAGATGGTTGATCAGAGACTTTCACTGAACTGATGGAAACATGGAAACTGAATAAATATAAACCTCAGATTCTTTATTTCCATTTAAATGTCTTGTTGTGAATATCTTCTGTAATATTTTAAGCGTCCACGGTAGATTTACCACCAATGTTATAATTCTCCTGTAGAAGTTCATTTATCAAATGAGTTTATCGTTATGAAAAATATGTTTTATTTGCAATGTGAAAGAGAAATACTACAATACCCACAATCCTCGGGGGTAGTCGTGACATCTCTGATTGGTGGAGTTCGCGGTAACCATAGAAATGTTAACTACAAAAAAATATGTTGAATATGATCAGATTATTCTGTGATCAACACATTTTAGCAACAAGATTAAATTCAACCCAAAGTGGAAGTTGTCTTCTAAACGATCTTGTTTTTCGTTTTCATATATTTGATAGTCACGACTCATTGTCGGATTAAAGTTTAAAACTTTTTGTATTTTTATTTTCCCAAACAAGAACCTGTGTGTTGCTGTATTTGTGGGGGAGTTTTGAGGGGATCAAAATACTGGAGCATTACATTTTTAATCGTTTTGACAAGGTTTTAGGTTTCAGGGTAGAATTGGGTTAAGGGTGTGGGGTTGTGGGGTGGGGGGGGTGGGATGATTAGGCATTCAGCATGTGATGGGTAAGGGGCTGGAGCAGAGGATGGTCCCCATGATTATAGAATGACAAGGATGCATCTCAGACCATATGGAGCCTCCATTAGGTTCTCATTAGTCTGTACGGGCCGGAGGGGGAAACAGCTCAATCTACACACACAGACACACACTGACACACACACACACACACACACACACACACACACACACACACAAACAGATGTTATCTGGTGTTCACATCAGAAATAATAATCATGTTCATTAACGGTTTGTTTGTGAAGATTAAAAACCAATATTCATCATAATCATGTGTCACATGACGGGAAACTCACTTTTCACCAAATGTTATTCTTCAGTCATTATTTCTTATTTCCAATCAACTGCTTTAATGATCAATGATGTAATTTCAATCAACTCTGTAATTAGTGTTAATAATTATGAATACAACTTTCCCTCCGTCATCACATCACTGGTGAAATCACAACATGAGCCCCAGTGGTCAACTGGGCCAGTTTCCATCTCAACACAACGGACAAATAAAACAACGGACATCAACCACATCTCTACCATCTGACATCAGACGCCTGCACACGGAGAAGCACTTCCAGGTCTGTGCCACGTGTGTGTTCAATAATTTAGAATCAGCTGTGAAGCCCTTTATAGACGGTCCCTTGAGGAAAGGTTCCTGCTGCTCTGTAGAACGAGACGTGTCCCAGCACATGTCTGACACATAACATCACTTTGTTTTACTTTCAGTGCAGAGCAGAGGAAAACTGCACCGTCAAATTCCACGTTTTCCATCGTGAACCTGGGATCTAGAATGACTCGGCCCACATTTGGTCACAGAACACCCCCCTCGGGCATTCGCACATGGTTTGGACCAGCTGGCCTTAATCCTCTTCAGTGCCATCAGAGTGACTGGTGGGTTTGGTTTGATCTGCAGTCGGTAATATACAGCAAAAGATGTCCTCAAACAAATAAACACACACATGCAGAGGATGAGGGGCGTCCTTAATCCCAGTGTAGAATAAAGCTGATGGCAGAAGATTACACTGGACCCATCACGTCTGCCAGTTGAGCAGGAAGTCAGCTGGAGAAGCAGTAAACCAGCTTCATGAAGAGTCTGTGGAGCAGATCTCAGGCCAGCCATGACGTTAACATGTTAATGCAACAGACGGGAAAGACACAGAGTTCCCCTCGATCACTTTGCTCGTTCTGTCAGTGACGTGACACGAGTCTGAACGCAGCATCAGACCTGTCACTGTTATTTCATCATGTTTGAGTCACAGGTGGAAATGAGGACAGGGGACGAGGGGTCCGAGCGGGACAAGGTGCAGCTGTGTCCCTGTCTCAGGTTAACCAACAGTAAGAGGTCAACATTAGACTCTGCTTCATTTCAACAGCTTTTAAATCAGTTCAATCTGCACATTCTCTCTGTGAAGCTCTCGTTATCAGAGACATTTCTGCAGCTGACCTCAACTTTCTTGCACCTTGTGTCTCTGCTGCTCTGCGAACAAGGTCCTCATCTCAATAACATCTCTAGAGAATAATCTCTGAGCTGAACCCGACACATTTCACCCCCCATGTTCAGTGACTGTAAAGATGGAGAAGTAGAAGAGATCTCTGACTTTTAACGAGACTCGGTGGATGATTCTGCAAATGAGATCCAGACGGACGAGCTTCCAGGGACAGATCTGCTTCTTCGGAGACACACAGCAAATTAAATTGGTTTGGTTTGGACTGGACTGCCAAAAATATCAGTGCTGCTCATTCTGCAGCCGGAGCAAAGTGAAGTAGATTCTAATTAATGAAAAAGGACGAGGACATTAAATCAGGACTGTCTGTGATGACTTTGATGACTCTGATGACTCTGATGACTGTGATGTGTGTTGACTGTGATGACTTGATGACTGTAATGTGTGTTGACTGTGATGACTGTGATGTGTGTTGACTGTGATGACTTTGATGACTGCGATGTGTGTTGACTGTGATGACTTTGATGACTGTGATGTGTGTTGACTGTGATGACTTTGATGACTGTGATGTGTGTTGACTGTGATGACTTTGATGACTGTGATGTGTGTTGACTGTGATGACTTTGATGACTGTGATGTGTGTTGACTGTGATGACTGTGATGACTGTGATGTGTGTTGACTGTGATGACTTTGAAGACTGTGATGTGTGTTGACTGTGATGACTTTGATGACTGTGATGTGTGTTGACTCTGA
>CM076720.1:824865-900492 GCA_038501795.1 Pseudopleuronectes americanus
TGATAGCCCTTTATGGTGGCGGCCGGGCTTGCCTGTGAGAGCCGGGGCACCTTGTGAATTGGGGTTTTTGGCAGTTGGGGGTGTGGGAGGGGTCGTCGGCTGGGGGTTGCCCTACATTCCGAACTTGGCGCCCAAATGGCTCCAAAAAAGCCCCGCCCCTTACAGGCCGCCTCAGGCAAGCGCGCACCTCAGCGATTGGAGGCTACGCCCCCTTTCTGACAGGGGACCAAAGGGGTGTTTTGGTAAAAGAGGAAACCGTTGAAGGGGACAAGGGGACATGAACACAGACGTTACCTGGGGACGCAAACTCTGAACGCCACGGACGAGGGGGGTTCAGTGTTAAAACAGACAGCACAGCACGGCTTCACTAAATCTACACCTACATACATGTACTGCACTGTACTGTCGAACAACACGCTAAACACAGAGACACCCCTACTGGTGAGTTTTATGAAAGCATGTATGTGATGTTTCCTCTTTGGCTTCGTTCCCTTTCAGAGTCCAGCGCCGTGTAGTTTCTGTTTGGACAGACGTGTGTGAAGGTACATGTGTGTGTAGGGGGGGTAGCTTTGGTTTGTCCACGGGGGGGAGGGTGCTGGACGCTGTAAGGGAAGGCTGCTGTTGCACGTTCTTTGTGGCGATCCGATAAAAAGAGGTTTTTTTGCGGGTCAGCCCCGGCTCGGCCTCAGTCCCCTTGGTTCGGGTCAGGCTGCGTTCACACAGACGCATCCAGCTCGTGGTGAATTAAAAAGATGCATCATAGAAACTAGCTCCTGAAGCAAACACAAGTTGTTGTGTGATGTTTAACACAAACACGTCACGGGTCAGATTTCTGTAGTGAAGTAAACGTCTGTGTGAACACGGCCTCACACACTGATGATGGTTTGATTCATGACTCTACTTGACTTGGTGCTGATGGAAGACGCTGCACTAAAGCTGCTACAACTCAGACACTAGACTGCCCCACGATGTCACATTCACATGCATATACATGTTCATTAATAGTTCATCTATTCTATACTCATGTAGTGGATTTTCTAAGAAATGATGACACACATCTTAAAGCTGCACTCGACAACACAACACTACTGTGGCTCCAGGAAGAATGTTAAAATTGAAAAAAGCAGATAAACAAACTGGTCATGTTCGGTTTTGATTTAGAGAAACAACACAACAAACATAACAAGTTGTTAAATTATCAGAATGTGTCATGTTCCAATTAATATTAATAAGATTAACTTCTATGTGTGTCCCACTTTGTAAGTTAATCTCACAGATAAATAATATTCCCCTATGAGGCGTTACTCTATTTCTACGTTTAATATGTTACCTTGGACTGAATATTCATATTTATAATTCATTGGAATGGATGCAGATGTTCACAGATTGTCAGGTGGAGGTTAGCTGAGCTGCCTGGTGGTGAAACGTACGACTTGTGAGTTCCTGTCACGACATTAGAAGAAGTTCCTGAACAGACTTATCACACAAGATTATTCTCGAAACCCATATTTTTAATACGTTCGGAAAGTGTTTACGAAGATTATATAGGTCGGTCCATTTCCTACATGTCAGTCGTACATCTGTTCCCTAGCAACAGTCCCACGGTGCCTGTGTGGAAAACGCCCACACGCTTCATATTCTAACACAACTTTACAATTGTATGATATGAAATCTGACCAAGTGCAGCTGTAAATCAGTATGTGAAGCTATTCAGGCAAATTTATCTCCTCTAAGAACTACAGGTGCACTGGACTACGATTGGCTGTGCTCTGCCGTCTGTCACACTCTGGACACGCCCCCCCCCGTGATGCTCCCCTGTCACGTAGAGAGATACACAACACAGAGAGGGAAACTCACACTTCTGTAGAACAGCAGCAGCAACAACAACAACAACAACAACAACATATATTGCTCGAAACTCTTTCTTTGTCAACCCCCTGAAAAGATAACTCCTCCTCCTCCTCCTCCTCCTCCTCCTCCTCCTCCTCCTCCTCCTCCTCCTCTTTCACGTACTCGCACCACGTTGTGAACAGCAGCTCCAGGTCACATGTTGCTTTGTGGACTGTTGACATGGGGGGGGGTTAGAAGGGACGCAGGCAACGAATGAGGAGACAATTAGCAAACACAAGAACAAAAACAGTTGCCTATATTGTGATAGGAAACGAGGGGGGAGTTGAAGTGGATACTCCTAAGGTGGGGAGGGGGGGGGGTTAGTAGTAATACATATGATATTATACAATTGGGTGGGGGGGGAGAAGATGGCCGACAGACAGAGCTGTCTTAATTCTGTCTCCTTCACATCTTAAAAAACACCTCCCCACCTCCCCCGCGGCCCCGCCTCTCTCCATCCCTCCCCCCTCCCTCCTTCCACGGCCCTTTAGCAGGACACCTCCATGGTGTGGGTGACCGGGCCCACCCCCTCGGTGCTGTCGGAGTGGGTGCAGGCCCGAGAGCGCGACCCGTCGATGGAGCTGGCGCTGGTCAGGGAGGCCGTCCTGGAGCGCACCAGGCGGGTCATGCTGGCGGAGGGCACTGGGGAGGAAGAGGGGGAGGGGGAAACATGGGGAGAGAGAGAAAATGAAGAGTTTAGCATCGCAAATTGTAGAAAGATAAAAAAAAGAAGTGAGACCAGTTGATGTTGGGGAGATGGGGAGTTCATGCTAATGAGAACTAAAGAGAATCTGGTTTCTGCTGCTGGTGGGACGCTGCTTCGTTCAACTGGGACTCGACTGGTTCGGTCTCTGAAGGCGTTAATGTCTCCACAAGCAGACACAGCAACATGCTGGAGAATCTCAGGGGTCACTTTGTTCAGTTTAATATGGCGATTATGGAATTGTATTAGAGTACACATCAATATTAGTCAAGTCAGGAATTGTGTTGAGTTTAGAATGAAGCCTGAAGCTCGATGAACTGATCCAGGCTCAGAATATGTTCAAGTTAAATCTGAGCAAAATGTAATAATTTATTAAATTCATCCAAACGATATGGATCAACATTTCATTTATCAATTTAACAGAAGTGACGTAGCTGCAGTTACAAGTTTATCTACAGTTACCTTCACTTAGCTCAATTTATTATTTGGCCACATGGGGGCAGCACAGCAAGCCTCTAACATATACTTACTTTTAAAACTCTTACGACAAACGTTATAAATCGGTCGCCTGTTTACACTTCGAGCGACATCAGCGTTAATTTATGTTTATTGTCACCTGAAGATTGAGTCGATTCCTTTGTTCGTCTAACAACTGGTTTTCCTGTGAAAACCAGCTGCTGCTGGGAACTGATTTATATGATTATTGTTCATGGGCCTGGAAACATAAACACTTAACCAGAGGCCGGACCATCTGATATTAACTTCAAATGTTTCTTGTGTTATATTCTTCTTATGTGAAATAGATTCAGCAGAGCATCTCTACAACCCTGAGAGTAATTGAAATCATGTTATATATCATATTTCACACTATTACAGTTTGTTTATTAGAAGTTTATATACTAGTGGTTTTACATTTTAAACCTAATCTCCTCCCTCGAGCTGCTCTCTGGAGCACTGACCACCATCAGGGCGTTTTGTGTCTTTGAACCTCTCTTTCGATTGGCTAACGGAAATGACGACCAAAACGTCAGAGCTCATCGATCTCCAGAAACACACAAACATCCAGATATTTCTGAACTTTAATGAGAACGTTGGTGACCTGGTCGTGACTCAGTTAAGATTCTGTTATTACAACCTGTGTTGTATAATCTTGATATTTTTTGCTATTTTCCGACAGAATGATCTCTGATTGTTGTTAAGTTCATTGAGTTATGGAACATTTACAGTCTACATTTCTGAATATGTGCCTTTATACACTATGATAAAAACAATATGATCTTAACTTTTCAATTTTAATAAGCATTAGTCCACATTTTGTTAAAGGACCTATATTTAGAGTTCATTCATTTGTATATGTTGACAATGATTTTAAAGTCCGGAGGCTCCAAGCCAGCTGAAGGCCATGCAAAGAGCGGTACTGGAGATGTGATGGTAAAGGAATGGGGGGGGGGAGACAAAAACATCTGTGAAGACAGTTTATTTTTCCATGGGAGGAAAAATTATTTTTGATGAAACAAAGATGGGCAAACGTAAAGATTCCATAACAGCCCCAAAAATAGTGTATTAGTTGCAAAAATTAAAGATCAACATAAATTCCAAAATGCCAATATCATCCAACAGGGCAGCAATAAGAGGTCAGAGGTGAAGGGGGGAGGAGGAAGTACCTGGCCCTCCACTCAACCTCCGATCCTTCACATAAGCGACTGAGAGAACAGGGCAAGGGAGACAGAGCAAGATTAACACAACTCGTATCCCGTCACCACACACAACAACTTCCACTGAAATAGATTTTTACATGGAATTAATGTACAGACTTGTGTCGACCGCAGAAACTAGGATCCTTCGCAGGAACTGTGTACATTTCCACCATGGTCCAAAACTAATTAATTAATTAATCTGTAACCCTTAACTCAGGTTCTGCATTTCTGATGTTTGAATAATCTTTGTCACTCGTGCTGATGCTAACTTATTAAAACATTAACAGCGTGATTTACGTCTCCTCCATGTTTACTGTTTTTCTAGTGCTGCTACATTTATAAATTTGATTTCCATTAAACTATCTAAACTGTCCCAAACTGTCAGAATCATATTTGTCCCGTTGCAGTTTCTAAACACAAACGTCAAAACATCCATAAAGTTTTTCCCATCCTCTGCAAACTTCTGTTTAAAATCATTTATCACTTTCTCTGCGCTCTCGGCTAACTATTCCCAGTAGGCATTGTTGTTGTGTAGTCTTGTGCGTTACCGCCCCCTGGTGGATGTGAGTGGAACAGCATGTAGCCATATGTCGGCACTCACACCTGGTTTTTAGATCACGGTGGAAATGCAGCTGAACAACAGTCTGCAGGAATGTTTTAGTTCCTTGAATAAGACCCAGCTACTTTTGGTCGAGACCTCTCACTCACAGAGCACAGTTGTGTTTTCTAGATACTTACTGTAGCCCATTCCCTGCAGGAAATACTTGAAGGCTTCAGTCAGCTTTCCAGGCTGGAAAACAACACGTCACAGTTTTCATTAGATCTGACAGATTAACATGATGCATTCATGTCCATCTGGATTCTGAATGTAGGTTTCATTTTATTGTGCGACAGCCTGTTGAGTGTGTGTTGCTGTTTGTTGGTGTGTTACCTGTGTGAGCTGGGGGAGTCCACCAGAATCGGCCATCTGCCACAACAGGATCGACAATCAACAGGAGAAAAGAGCTCACAAATTCAGATTGACACCCTCTCTTAGTTTGTCTCTGTCTATTAATTTTTCTTTCTGGGAAGCTGAATATGAGGATTTATAACAATCTATGTATTTAGGCAAATCCCTGAAATGAGTGTGTTTTTAACAGCAGAGCATTTACTACGGCTACCGACCTGGAGCCTCACAGTTGCCATAGAGACAAAAACATCTGCAGAGTCCACATTCTGTTACAAAGAGCACTTGAAATTATGTTTGTGTGCACACGAGAGACCGTTTGTTCCCGTGTTCTGATTAATATGAGATTGGATTCATTGTCTCTGGAGCCCACATATTAATCATAACATGGCAACTAATTAATCTCTTTTTAAAGTGGTTTGATTTGATATGCAAACACAAACTATCTTCCTCTTAACGTGCTTATTTTCAATGTCAACAGGTTCTGTGTGGATGTGCAGCAGCTGCAGGTGAAACCAGGACGAACCATTACCTTCAGGAAGGTGGTGTTGGTCGGATCCAGTTTGGAGTTGCACTCAACCTGGAAAAAACAAAAACAGAAATGAATAAGCAAAAAAATAAACTGATACAGAGACAAGATACCTGCTGATTTGTTGAAGTTAGAGATCCTCAGGACGTAGATGTGGATGTTATTGTTTGATTATATCAGTGTGTGTGTGTGTGTGTGTGTGTGTGTGTGTGTGTGACCCAGATACTGCAGTGAGCTGCAGAGATGAGTCACTGCTGCAGCCAAAGAACACAGCCGTACTGTTAACACACACACAGACACAGACACACACACAAACACTCACAGGCACAGACACACACCGTCATTCACACAGACTTTGTTTTTTCCTCTCTGCTGTATTCACATGCAAACATGAATAAAGCAAATGCCCATTTGTCTGTTTTTTCTGAAATGTGCTCATAACGTGGGGATGCAGATGCAGATGCAGTGCAGGTCGGATAATAAATGAAATTCTCCTGCATGTGGAGCAGGAGACGTAAACACTGTGTGTGTGTTTTGGATTTAAATGACGTCTCTGAACGGATTCGCCTGCGAAGCCAGAAGAAACGACACAGAGCAAACACAGCCGCCTCAGCTGCTCCTATCAGCGGGTATGAAATATTAACCTGACCTCCATCTGTCACATGCAATAAAACAACCTCTGTCACCGCTCTGTCGCTCCCTATCTCTCCATCTTTCTCTCTTTCTCTCCCTCCATCTCCCCCCCCGCACCTCCTCTGCACCTCCATCCCATCCCTCCTGCAAACATGCAGAAGATTAACTGGTGCAGAAGCACAAATATCTGGGCCACTTGAAAGTATAACGCCAGAGACAGAGCGTCCTGGCCTCAAGGGAACAGCAACACATACACAGATGGACACACACATGCACACAGATGGACACAGACAGACTGGAAACAGACACACACACACATTGTCTGTGAGGGTGAACCAGGTCTGTCGAGCTGAATGAGGACAAACTGTCTCCGAGAGGATTCACAAAACACTGAGCAGAGGAAGAGGAGGGGGAGGAAGAGTTCAGTGTTTCTCAGAGAGACGATCACCAAGAAGGAGGAAGGAGTGAATTAAAGGAGAAGGTAAATGAGAAGGACCACCAGGGGGCGCTGATGAAACAGAGCTACAGCCTGAGGAGATGAGAAAAGGAGAAGAAGGACTCACCACTCCTTCCTCAGCTGGAGCGTTGTCTCCTACCACCAGCATCGTGGGACACCTGCAGGAGAACAGCGGCCATGTTGGATATGCAAACCAGTAGATGGAGGATAATTTCATTTATGATTTACTGGTTTAGATTTTTAGGTCTGAAGAAAATTATGATTCTTCTCATTATTTCTGAGTGTTGCAGGTTTTCAGGTCGTTAGCGCGTCACAATGTTGTGTTCAACAAAACACAATCGTGGTAACTTTGAATTTCTTTAAAGATTTCACTACATTGTTTGTTTGTATTGCTTTATTTAATTGTTTTCATTACTTTATTGCTTTTAACCAGGTATTCGTTTTTTAAAGGTTCATTTTACACATTGTCTTGTTAAATAGTTGTTTTGTTTGTGTAAGAAATAATATCATCAATTACTTCTTACGTCCAGAACCAGAAAACAACCAACAACTTACTTCAGGGTCTTAGCGTTGATCACCGTCCCGCTGCGATTCATCTCCAGGTCCCTGCGACTGAAGGAGCAGACATCATGAATGACAAGAGGAACTGTGTGTGTGTGTGTCTGTGTGTGTGTGTGTGTCTGTGTGTGTGTGTGTGTGTGTGTCTCTCTCCACCTGTTGTACATGTTCCAGAAGAGCTGCAGGTTGAACAGGTTGACTGTGTTGTTGATCTGTTGTCGGTAGCTCTGCACCAGCTCTGTGTTGTTCATCAGCTCCTCCTGCACACACACACACACACACACACACACACAAAACACACAACGTCAGTTTTCCCGTCCGTAGCCTCGAAATGAATAAAACTGAAACAGCGAGTTCATTTTATCTGTGGACCGTGAACGCACCTGACTGAAGAGATGTGGCAGCACCACATCCGGCAGCGTGCTGGTCAGACCTGACAGCTGAGGAGAGACAACAGGGAGATCATTACCATGAGGAATCAAACGGGGCTGGATGGGTGAGCTGTGAGAGGCGAGCACCTTGGTGGCGGCCCAGTCGATCCATCCTTTGCCATTGGGGTCGATGTTGAGCAGAACCAAACCCTCCACCAGGTCGGGGAAGATCAGCTGAGAGCAGAGAAGCACAGGCGGATTCAGATGATATCAAATCTAAATATCAAATTCATATCTTTAGAGGATCATTTAGAAGATATATGGTTTGATCTGACTCACAGCGAACTTGGCCAGAACGTAAGCTCCGGCTCCAACTCCGATCCCGACGATGCTCTTAAATCTAAAAACATCATTGATCCGTTAGACGCCGCGTTTTGAAAGTGAAGGAAACACAGCAACTTAAAACAGTCTGATACTCGATGCTACAGAATGATACTGGTGGACAGAGACACAGAGAGAAATATGTGCTCATATAAATGTTCATCTGTGATTCTATGTTTGCTAGATACACACACGTATATATAAATATGTAT
This sequence comes from Pseudopleuronectes americanus, assembly GCA_038501795.1. NCBI lineage: Eukaryota > Metazoa > Chordata > Actinopteri > Pleuronectiformes > Pleuronectidae > Pseudopleuronectes > Pseudopleuronectes americanus. The sequence continues at coordinate 833,243 of CM076720.1, forward strand.
AAACGATTTATAATGATTTAAAGATAAGATGATATTGGTGCTGTTTTGTTTTGCACACCAGATCTTAAAAGTGTGTTCTTTGTGTAAAGTGTGTGAAATTAAACATTTAAATTTAGAATCAAGGAGCACGAACCCAAAGTGCTGAACCACAGTTGGCAACATCCCGGCCAACTGGTCCATGGTGGGATACAGGTACCTGCAGGGAGACAATATACATGATGGCTTTAAGATCATAAAGCCAACATTAAAGAAGAAGAAGAAGAAGAAGAGTTCAGGTTCCTTTACCCCTGGGGCATCTGAGACGCTCCGACCTGCTGCCCCGGGGCGTCCACGTGACAGACCACAAAGTGCTTGGTGATCTCCTGCATGTCCTCGTTGTTGAAGAAGGAGTTGAAGCACAGTTTGTCTGTGGGAGAGCGAGGGAGGGAGGAAAGGAAACGAGGGAATCAGTCAGAGGACGGAGGAAAGTGATCACTTTAAATTCTGTCTGTGCTTCAAAGACCTAAGAATGTAAATATGGTTTTTAGTTTATTTGTGTTCATATCCCCCCCCGAGGATTCCTCTCCCTAACGAGCTCCACGTCCTGAACCAGTTGAAACTCAGTAAAGTGAATTCTGACGTCACATGTTCGATACTCGTCTCTGCAGATGTCCCACTTTCCGCCCGTGTGCGTCAGACTCGGTGTTTCCTCTGGTTGAGCGGAGTTAATCAATCGGACCAATGGACACGACAAACTGGGTCAGAAGTGACCAACAGGAGGCGCTGACCTCTCTGTCTGGGCCACAGCGCCACCTGAGGGCAGAGGGGAGAAGTTCCTTCCACCACGTTTGTGCTGAATCATCGGCGAGATGAAGTCTGCACCGTGACCTACTTCCTCCTCTTGCACTTTCTTTATCTCTCTCTCTCTCCGGCTAATCCTCTCTTTCTTTCTCTCTCTACTCTTCTTCTGTTTTTGTTCTCCTCCTCTTCCTCCCTTCTTTCCTCTGCAGTCAGACAGAAACACGACTACTTTGATTTTCTTGTCTTAACGTCAGTTTCGGGGCCACGACCTCTTTTCCTGTTCCTTCAATCATCCTCCTCTCCCCAACACACTTCTAATCTCTTCTTCTCTTTTTCACTCCCCTCTTCTCTCCGGTTCCTTTCGTCTTTACTTCTGTGTTTCATCTGCTGGGCCATCTGCCATTTGGACTCATTTTAAATTCATCTTTTCGGTTGAAACACCAAACTATAAAAACATTTTTCCTTCTCTGAGTTGCTGCTCCGTCCTGTTTTAATGCAGCAGAGTCGAGTGATTTATCGACTGGTCATGAAAACTAACAACCTCAAGGTGCTGCAGCGAAAACAACTTGGACACTGAGCTAATTCTGCGATTATGTGAGTTTACTCTACTTCCCTGTGTTTGCATCGTGAATTCAATCTGTTCTAAATAAGGTTGCATAATCGACTTATTTATAATCAAAATAAATGCAGCAGCACAGATATTCAAATCCCATATCTGCAGTTTTTGGATCAGCTCCCGTCCCTGACACGCCATCCTCCAACTTCGCCCCGGTCCCACCTCCACCCGTCAGTGCTGCATTGCTGCCGGCCGCGCCCCGCCTCCCTCTGCAGGATGTTTTTCTGACCTACATTTCATCGATGACTCTCGACCCTTTGGTTTGAATCCTCGTCTCCTCGTCTCCTCGTCTCCTCGTCTCCTCGTCTCCTCTCTTCTATTTCTATCGCAGCCCTCTTTTCTATGTCTCATTGTTTTTGTTCTAATCTCTTCCTCCTCTGATTTTCTGCACATCTGTCCGTCCTCTCCTCTTCACATGGATTTATGTTGTATTATCCCTCCCTTTATTAAATTACTGCCCATTCAGAGTGTATAGAGTGTTGGCATGGACGGCAGGCGGAGCTCTGGCCTTTTTAACAATTTACCACAGAGATGATTTTATAACCACAATGACTGATTTCATTGTGGTTATAAAATCGATGAAATCAGTTGTGATTAAATTAACTTAAACTCTTCAGATGCAGGAAAATGTGACGAAACCGAAACTGAGCGGAAATTATTTTAAACTTCATGACTCACTTGTCAGTTGTTTCTTTTAATTGTGTGTGAAGTTGGTGACAATGACGATAAAAAGTGTGTGTCTGTGGTGTGTGTTTGTTTGTGTGTGTTTGTGCGTGTGTGTGTGTGTGTCTGTGTGTTGGCAGAGTGAAGGCAGGGCGTGATAGTGTTGCACGGCTGCCAATTATCACCTCTAACAAGAGCAGAAACACCTTACACAACCACCTGGAACATCTCGACACACACAGACACACACTCCTCTACTCACGGTTCAGTCCCACATCGTGGTAGGTGAGGATCGCAGGCTTGTTCCCTTTGGGCGCCCCGCGGATAACCACATGCAGCATCCCATAAGGAGTCTCGACATCATGTTCCTGTGAAACACAAAGAACATTCTCACCTGGAGCTTCACACACACACACACACAGACACACACACGTGTTTTCACACAGAGCAGTGAGCCCTGATCTCTTTATTTTATCATCATTAATCTTCTTCTGCAGGAGCTCGAGTGGAGACGTGAACCATGTTGTAATTTATGGGACATTAATTGACTCAACAGGCGATAACTCAATAGTAAATGGTTTCAAATGTAGAGTAATAAAACTTATTATTATAGAAAATAAAGACGCAAGAATGAAGTATAGCCTGGATTCTAACTAATGCTAAGGGTCTATGAATATTGTTAAAGTCAGATATGAATGAAATGAATTCTTATTATTTCCAGTAAATCACTGAGGAGGGTGATCGTCTGATAATTAAACATGATGAAGATGAATCTGCAGCTGGAATCACTCACATCTGGAAATTTTATCTGATTTGTATCGTTCACGTAGGAACAAAGGATTTTGTGTTTTCTAATACAAGGTTTTAGAAAGAGAGAGAGAGAACAGTTAAAGATAATCCCACTGACTCCTGACCTGGGATCAGTGTTACACAACTTCCTCTTTTTTTCTCTCCTGCAGCTAAACCGTCAAATAAAGGAAACAAATTAAAGCTGATGTTAAACAGAAAATCTGTAAAATCGTTTCCAAAGACTTTTTTCAACCCACGACTTTAATCTTCAGGGTTTTTTTTGGTCCTTCAGAATTGAGACGTTATCTTTAATAAACACAAAGAGCAGGAGATCATTATGAAGAATTTAAAACACCAGCAGAAATATAGAAAAGTATGAATCATAAACACGACAGCTGTTTGGATGTCAGAGAAAGACAAGGATGGAATTGAAAATTCTAAAATCTGAGGAAGAACAATGAGTGGAGACATTTCACGTCTTCTGTCAAAATGTGATGAGTCATCAGACCAACAGTGACGCAGCAGATACATTTTACCTGAATGACATATAATTAAATATGTATATCCTGTATATTTACACAAGATTCATAACCCAAATATACCAGATATTAATTTTAAACATCCAAAAAGTATTTTTTATTCAAACAGCCACAACAAAAACAAATGTAAATAACGTAGAAGTGAATTCAGGTTTTGTTGATTTTGTTGAGTTCTCCGACTTCTCGTGATTCAGAATTCTCTTTTTGTTCTGACCCACATTTTGTCTGCGTTCGCTGGTCAGAGGCAGACAAACTCAAAATGGAGGAAGGAGATATGTGGCACCACAAGCTGCGTATTGTAGCTGCACACACACACAGACACAAATGTACACACTCACACACACACAAACGCAAACACACACAGTTTTTTGGGATTATTCTGCCTGCTTTTAGGGGCAGTGAAGCTTTCCCTGCTGATTCTGACCCGTGTGTCTTTTTACTCGAGCGTGAACCGAACAAACACGGATCCAACACACACTCACTCGTCCGCAGCACAACAACAAACAGTGCTCATTTCACCCGGCTGCCAAAACTCAGCCTGATCCTCCCGGGCGGTGCATCGTCATGCACCAGAAACACGTTACCAGTTAATCCCGGCAGATTATCTCTCTGTTAATTCAGCATCAACATCAGTGTTATCTGCAATCAGCTCTAATTTGGGGCCACGATTCACAGCCTCAGCGGCCGGATCCTGGGAAATATGAGGTGACCTGATGACCTTCACACCTCCAGAGAAAACACCCACAACATCTGTCTGTGTGTGGGGGAGTTTAAACCAGGTTTCAATATAAGAAACTGCATCATTTCATTTTCCTTTAATTCCTTTTGTGTGATTTATTTTAATTTGCTAATCACACAAGCTGCACACCTCAAATAATCCTTCCCTTCCTCACACACACAGCTTCACTCGTCCTCTTCAAGGTTGAGAACATGGATGATAGCAAAGATGGATCAACACCCTCCTTCACACAGACACACACACACACACACACAGACACACACACACACGTGTTTATCTGCAGACACACACTGCAGCGGCGCGTTGCTGCATTGCACAGCATCTGTTTACATGCCTTAGTGTGTCAGTGGGCCATGGACGAAGGACTGACCCGTGATCTGTCACTGACGCTGCAGTTTCTTCATCTCATCACAGACATAAACATCATCATCTTCTTCATCTTCGTCACCATCATCGTCATCATCAGACAGAGACGAAGATATTTATTCTGACTCATTCCCACACCAGATTCCAAATATATAAAAAAAATGTATTCAATATTTGCAGCCCCCTGTCTGTGCCTCAGGATCCATCATGCACTGCTCCCCTGCCACTCACCCCATCCCAGCACTCAGGCATGGCTCCGCAGGGACGGTGCTCTCAGCTGATGAAGAGGAGGAGAAGGAGGAGGAAGACGAGCAGCCAGGCCTCTCCTGTTTTAAGGGACTAGGTCCTGGTGAGCGCTTGCACTCGGATGCAGAGCTGGAGAGTGGAAGCCTCGGGCTGCTGCAGTGTCTTTGTGTGCTCGGCTCCCTCCCTCCCTGTTCAGCTGCCGCCCGCCTCCCTCCCCTCACCCTTTATAGGCACCACAGACAGGGGGTGGGGGAGGCAGCTGATGACTGGCTCACCGCTCCGTCTCCCCCTCAGGATTGGTCTGCTGTCTCGTCAGTCTTCTCTCTCTCCCTCTCTCTCTCTCTCTCTCTCTCTCTCTCTCTCTCTCTCTCTCTCTGATCTATTCAGTTCTGCTCATCAACCTTGTTCTGTAAAAGCCTTTTGGCAAAAAAACAAAACCGCTGCCGTTTGTATAAATGAGGCGTAATGAGGCCGAACCTCTGGAAGCAGATCACCAGGACAAAGGAGAGCGTATCTCAGTGGAGCTCACACCTCGTCCAAGGCCCTTAAACTCCATCAGGCTGCACCAGAATACACAAACATGTCGATATCAGTCCTCTGAATATGTCTGATCATCAACAACTGTTAATTATTGTCTGAGAAATCTGTGAGAATGCAAAGCAAAGCAGCAATTAAGATCAATTCTGGATCCCTGTGAAACCCGATGTCTCCTCCTTCAAGCAGGTTGTGTAGAGATCTGTGCAGGGTTGTGTTGACTGTGATTTAAGAGTCAACAATCTAAACTAACGGCTTAATATAAAGAAAACGTGTATTTTAAAGAAAGCAGTGAAGATACTGGATCTGTAACTATAATTTGCAGGGTTGTATTTGATTTGATGCATCTTTCAAACCTGCATCACTGCTGCGAGTCGTGTTTCCAGATTCAACAACACTTCTGTGTGTTTGGAGTCAGTGACTGAATCGTGTTGATATCACACTGTGACCTGAAGTGTCTCATCTGATGGAACTAACAGAAACCAACATAAAGTCGGTTCCCAGGTGGAACCATCAGGTTTTTAAACGAGGAGAATATCAGAATCACTTTTATTACAAAGGCTCTGGTTAAACTGGTGGAGCCTGAAGCGAGCCGCGTCAATCATCGCCTGGAATTAAAGATGGACGACATGACGGCTCCTTTAAATTGAAGCCAAAGTGTCTTGATCACCCCCTAGTGGCCGACTGCTTTATTTGCAGTCTTTAAGTTCAATGGAACAAGTTTCCTCAACAGAATCCGTTCGTGGAAAAAAACGACGACAGGATTTGAAACTGTCGAACTCTCATGTGCAGGAAGTAAAATAAAAGTTTTTACGGAGCCTTTAATGACACCAGGTGGCGCCGACGTGCTAAACTTCACTTCATGTTATTAATTAATCATCTTTTTATCCATTAATCTAAATATCTTCAGTTGATATAAAATGAGGATGATCAGTGTACGTGCAGCTTCACAGAACTGCGATGGTGTCTGAGTGACTATCATGCTGACTGCAGCACACACACACACACACACACACACACACACACACACACACACACACACACACACACACACACACACACACTTTGTCATCCAGCAGCCCCCCCGTCTCTCCCTCTATCCCCTCTTTTCTCTCCATCTATTCCCTCCGTCCGGTTGACAGATCGCTCGTGGTGCTGACTCTTCGCTCTCGTCCTCTTTCCGACTCTTTTCTTTCACAGAGGAGCTTAACTCTCTCTCGGCCTGTTTGAAACTCACAGTCGCTGCCTGATGGACGGAAGACAAATGGAAACTAGAGAGTGATTGATATGAACTGAAGCTGCCGTCTCCAGATTATAAACTGTCACAGATACAGAGCTAATCTGCCTGCGTCCCTGAATATTTTAAAACTTTAGATTGTTCTCGTTAACTCTAAAAACTCTGTGGTGAAATCAGTTTGTCAAGATTCAAGATCTGTAGTCAGCTCTCATCCAGATTTAATCCAGGTTTAAAGTCTGTAAAATGATTTCATCCACTTTTTCGAGGGTGTAAACTTGTTCATATATACAGTTTATAGATTCCAAGACGGTTTCAAACTCTAGGGGGCGCTATGACCCAGGTTCAACCCATAGGTTAACGGTTTCTATTTAAATAAATGTGTTAGGAAATTGTTATTAAAACCAACATTAATGTGTTCCATCATCAACAGTCGTAAAGGACATTTAGTTTGCATTATATCTTTAAAGTTGAACTAGTAAGAATATAATAAACTGGAGAGGAGGAGCGACAGACAGCGAGAAGAGAAGAGAACAGATGATGATGATGATGATGATGATGATGATGATATGATGATGATGATGATGATGATGATGATGATGATGATGATGATGATGATAAAACGTAAAGAGAGAGAGGCTCACACTCTCCAGCAGCAGCAGCTCTTACCTTCCAATCCCCTGCAGGCATCAGCTGGTCACAGCTTTCCTGCACAGACACACAAACAGAGACAGAAGACTGAGAGACGGAGGTCGACACAGAGGAGAGAGACATCATCACACAAAGGGAGCATCCACAGAGGAGCAACACAACCTGCACAGAGTCCAGACCCCGATACAGGAAACACCCAGAAGCACCTTAGTAGCGTGACAAGTTCACCTGTTTCTACACAGTTTAAATCAGTCAAAGTTAAATTCTGCTATTAGGTGAGTTTAAATTAGCACTTCAGCAATTTATTACTGTAACTTCCAAAAACACATGGGAAAGAACTAAATCTCCCATGATGCAAACATATAAAGCTTTCATTATGATGCTGGTAAACATCTGAAAATAAAGATGGCCGACGCACCATCTGTTAACATGGAGGAGGTGGCGTTTATGACCTATACCACAGACAGCCACCAGGGGGCGAGAAGGGAGATTGTATATGGACGTGATAATAAGCTGCTGTAAAAATCAATGAAGTGCCATTTTAAAAACATGTTCTAGTTTCCAGTATTTATTTTTTTAGCACATTAGTTTGTCAGCAGAATGCACCTGTTGTGCCCGAGTGTCTCTAGAAACAAGGTTAAAAAAAAAGAATAAAGTGAGGAAGGAAGGTGTTATTCAGGGTGATGGAGAGTTCAGCATCAGGATTCACCCCAAAGCAAATCGACCAGCATCGACTGTGACGGAAAATGAACTCTGGGATGAAAACAGCATTTTGAGCCAGAACAGATTTAAACATTCAGACGCCGGCTTCACCCGGTCGAGATGAATCGTTATTGATTTATGATTTCATCTGAAGAGTTAAGTTTTTATCTTGCAGCCGAGGCGCTCGCTCCGTGAGGAATATGATCTAAACTCTCCAGGAGCATCCGGACAGAAGAGACATGGACATGCACGTGAGGTCAGGAACCAGCAGACACTGAGTCCTTACACATGCACAAGTCTGTGAGTTCAAGTGAGGGGGTTTCTGAAAAGAAAATCTGTCAGGGTTAAAGATGGAAGTTGCACATAAACGATGGATCAGTGGTGAGAAGGAAAAAAGAGGGGAATAGTTTATTAGAGGAGAGAGGACAGGGACACGTCTAAACACAGCAACGTTTCATGCAAGAAGGAAAAATGTTAGTGGTGGCAGTTTGGTGGTCGGACCAGCAGGTGGCACTCTTCCCTCTCACTCCCAACCGGTCACACTACATGAAGAGGAAGTGCCGCAGCTCGTCCTCAGTGAGATCTGACAGGAGTGTGTGTGCTGTGGCATCTGCATGAAATAACCGACTCTACGCAGTTCTTCAATGTGTCGTTGCTCTAGTGGCTGATTGTTGTGTTGCGCCCACTCGTCCTCTTCTGTCAGGACATGTTTTTGTCTCTGATCCGATGAGTCTGCGTCTGCAGGCTGTTTTTCTTTTTGTAAATGTAGATGTTGGCCTAGTTTCCAGTTGTTTTCAAAGCGTCTCTCTGCTGAAGAGGAGTCGCAGCGTGAAACTGAAGCTGCCGGCTCCTCGATGCTCGACTGAGAGTCTGAAGCTTCATAGTTTCATCTGATCGGTTAGTTCTGGTTTCACATTGTAAATTAGTGACGAAAGAAATATGTCTGACATGCGTACGTCCTGTCCTCATCACCTACGTGGGCGGCGTCTACCTATAGTTGACTCTGATTGGTTTGTAGACGGGCGTGTGTCCAGCATGTGGCTGCAGAGGGCGCTGTTGCTCAGTAAAAGTAGCATAGTGTTGCTTTAAGTAAATGTTGCAAACGCTTGTAAACAACCTTTCAATCAATGTGTCTGCTTTACTTGTGTGCATGCACTGGTTGTGTTCTAGTAGAATTTGTTAGTGGGTGAATGTTGTGTCTCCTGTGGAGCTCAGTGACGTTTCTCTGTGTCTGAAGTCAGATTTCTCTGCTCGGTTGAATTTGAACGTGTGTTGTCTCTGTGTGTGTTCGGCAGCCGGTTGTTTCTGCTGGCTCCGGTGGATCTGGTAGTTACCGGGATGACCCCGCTGGTCCGACGGCGGGTCTGGAGGAGCCAGTGCCGTGCGATGACATGCCAACGGTGAGCGGGGCGGCTGGGGGGAGAGGGGTGGTTAAGGGGCGCGGGGCTGGCGGGGCAGGGGAGCCCCCCCGAGGCCTCATCCCCTTTATCCTGCTGTGTCTTGAAACAACAAGAACAACAAAGTGGTTATTGGGGTAAAAAACGGAACAAACATGTATTCAACAATAACACATGTGATGTAGATTCATGTTTCTGATGCTGTGTTTTCATGAAGGTCAAAGGAAAAACACTCAAATCGAGTCTGTTCCTGTAAAGTTTGTGTTCCAGCATCATCACAAAGGTCAAAGTGAAGATCTACGACTTCATCCTGGAGACAGAAGGAACCTGCTGCACGAGAAACTCTGTGAATATAAACTTCAGAGAGGAGAAGTCTGAAACGTTCAAAAGTTCAGGAGCATTCAAATCTGACCAGACACCAGATTGTTCAGATTTAATTCCTCAATAACTAAATTATATTTTTACAATGTGATACTCCATGACTCATTTATATATTTAGCTTTACTTTAAAAGTACAGAGTGGTAAGATAGGAACTGGTTGTTAAATATAAATTATTATGTTTACACACAATGTAATCAATCATTGAATACTAATTTACAATTTAAAGAGGATTATTTTTTACAAATTCTCATTTGAGATCAAATTTGAACAATTCAAAAGCAAGACTATGTATTTATTTATATTTGCTGAGTGTCATGAAACTTCTACGCTGTTGATTTTTTATTAAAATCATAAAGTGAACGTTATTAGTACGTTATTCCAACATCACTGAGCTGTGAGTCCGACCCTGACCCTTGTTTGAGAACCAGGAGGTCAACGCTCAGTGACCTTCTCTTAAAGGTCATTGTGAGGAGACCTGTTAGGGAGCGAGAGGCGGGAGATGAACCCGAACACGCGTCCCAGCTGAAGTCTCCTTCTGCAGAACGATGAAACCCAGCGACGCGATGAGTCACGCTAACATGTCACCGGGTCGATGGGGCAGCAGCTGACGACCCGGATCGTAACGAGCAGACCCAACGACCTTCTGCTCCACCAGCCGATCAATATGGAATTAGAGATTTAAAGTGATGCAGCACAGGAAGCTTTTCAAAACGAGAAAAGAAAACCTGATCTACTGTTTCTCCTGAGAGCCTCGTAACGATTCCTCCAGAGGAAACAAGAGGTTTTAAAAGAAGAAGGAGAATCGTTCCTCCTTCCTGAGACCAGACCGTAGAGTCCTTCTTCTTCCTGGTTTCATGTTCATTGTGTTTTGCCTTTTTGAGTCTGTGGATGTGACTGGTAACTGGCCTTCAGACTGACGACCAAAGTGCTAGAAAATCACCCAGCGGCTACTTGAGAGCATCCGACTGCTCCTGGATCTGTACCCTACTCAGCAAGTGATGAAGTCTGACTCTAAAACGAGTCTCAGGAATCAGGAATCAGCCTCTAATGGCCGTTTGGAAAGTTTAAGGAGATAATGATTCACTCTCAGACAGATTCTCACAGGAAGACGCCAACGGTTCCATAATTCCTGCAGCAACAGGCCCTCGAACATGAAGAGCTGCTGATTCGGATGCGACCTGTTGCCGAGGTAATGGATGAACTGCAGTAAGTAAGTGCTCTTTATATAACCACATATATAATTATATAGCCTGCTCTCTATCTGCTGCTCTGTTTCTCTCCCACCACTCCCTCTCTCTCTCTCTCTCTCTCTCTCTCTCAGCTCAAGTGACCCTTCATCTTCTCATTGTGTTGTTGTCACTCTCCTGGTAAACAAGCTCCATCGTCTGATTATCATCCACATCTCAGCTGATGAGCACAGACGTGTCTCCTCCTCCTGTGCTCGCTCAGCAGCAGGTGAGACAGGACAGAGCAGAGGACACAGAGAGAGGACACAGGACGGAGCAGAGGACACAGAGAGAGGACACAGGACGGAGCAAAGGACACAGGACGGAGCAAAGGACACAGGACGGAGCAGAGGACACAGGACGGAGCAGAGGACACAGAGAGAGGACACAGGACACAGCAGAGGACACAGGACGGAGCAGAGGACACAGGACGGAGCAGAGGACACACAGGGAGAGGACACAGGACACAGCAGAGGACACAGGACGGAGCAGAGGACACAGGACGGAGCAGAGGACACACAGGGAGAGGACAGGAGGTGGACTCACCAGGTCTGAGTCCGCTCCTCTCTGCTCCGGCAGCAGGGGCTTCTCCTCCGTGAACTGCTGCTCCTTCATCCCCGCCATCCTGGACAGCAACCTGTAGTCACACACACACACACACACACACACACACACACACACACACACAAACACACATCTTAAATTACACTATAATTTCATTGTGCTGGGTACTATCTGCATTTTACAAGAATTAAGGCTTTGTGTTAGAAAAACATATCTTAGATCACGAGAAAAAAGTTGCAGTGTCAGAATAAAGTTGTAATTCAGAAGAAACTGATGTGGCACTATAACGAGAATATGATATATTACTAATAATATTACAACAAAAAGGGTAGAGTCATAATATTATGAAAATAAATTCCTAATATTGTGAGAATAAAGTCAGAACATTATGTCCGACACAAAGTCTGGAAAACTTCCAACTTTATTCTTGTAAAACTACGAGTTTGTTCTCATACCGTTATGAAATCTTCTTCTTCACGTGTCCCTAATGTCTGTGTCTCCAGTGTGAAGCATGATGATGACAGATCGGTTTCATTCAGAAAGAATAAAACAGAGACTCCCTCGTACAGACGACCACAAATGGACGAGACTCGTTTTTTATACGTAAAAGCAGCAGAAAGTATTCCTGAGTTGTAAAGGCTCATTTATACTCAGTATACAAATATGCTCACATATAAAGGGTCATTAAAAGACGCCCCCTGCTGGACATTGTGTCGACCCCACTAGTTGATGTTAAGTCCATCAAATCATTTCAGTTTAGCTCGAGACTTGTCCTCGGAGTCTTCCCATCATTTCAATCACTAAGCAACCAAAGTCAACGTGAGGCCTCAGCTGCACTGTTCAGAGGTGGAGGTCGGGAAATGCTGACGGCAGCAGAGAATCTACTGAGATCAGATTCTTTATATGCACGTAGGACATAACACAGCCCAGGTGAGGCAGTGGGTGAGGCAGCGGGTGAGGCAGCAGCAGAGTCTCCTCCAGGTGAATGATGTGAACACGTCTGCAGCAAAACAACGAGCAGAGCCACGACAGCTTCAGGGCAGAATATCGGTCATCAACACTTTATCTGTCAGAATCTCTCCTTTGTAATGACATTATCTTCTTCCTGCTCTTTCTCAATCTCCTTCCCCTCCGTCGCCCTCCTCCCTCTCTCCCGCTCTCCCTCTCTCCCTCTCTCCCTCTCTCCCTCTCTCCCTCTCTCCCTCTCTCCCTCTCTCCCTCTCTCCCTCTCTCCTTCCTCCCTCTCTCCCTCCTGCTGTGACCGTGTTATTAAATGGCTGAGTGTGACCTTTCCGAGGAGAACAGACCAAACAACAGCACCTCTCTTCCTCCTGCTGCCAGGAGGACTGCACCTCCTCCGGGTTAGTGGATGGGACATGGACCAATCTAAAAAGATGTTGTGTAACTTTAGGTCGTTACTGAAAAGTGTTATTTCCCAGGAGGCATTGTGTCTCTGCTCGTCTAACTCTCTCCACTGCTTTTATTCTGACAGCTCTTTTTATAAATCCTTCTCCCAACACTCGTCTCTTCTCTCTTCCAGCATCTCGTCGCTCTTCTCTTCCACCGCTGCCCCTGTCGCTTCACTTCTTCCTCTCTCAGCGGGTTGTTCACACCATCCTCATCCTGCACCTCTGTCCTCGTCCCTCTCTTTCTCACCGTTCACGCTGACGTGCTTATGTAAGGCAGCTGGTTGTGAAATCAATTACCATTGCATTATCCAGCTATATTTGGCCGTGTGACGCCAGAGGCGGCGGTGGAAAGATACCAGCGCTGTCCTGGTCTGACTTTACGCTTTGTGACCAGCTGTGGTGAGGTCTTTGGTCCTAAACGACAGATGTTGATATGTGTCTGTTCTTCTTATGGATTCAGTCTGTTGATCATTTGGTCTGTTGTACACAGACGACGACTCTGTTGTCTCAAAAGTTCAGATTTCAAAAACTCCTCTCAGATGTCCTATAACCATCTTCTTTAAAGTTCTAGTTCGGTTCATATTAAATCTGCTAACATGGAGGATGCATGGTTTATGACCTATACTACAGCCAGCCACCGGGGGGCGATCTGGACGCTTTGGCTTAACTCTTGGGAGCTGTCATGTCGTCCATCTTTATTTAAAGTGTGTAGTTTATAATAGGAAGATTTCATCGAGTCCTAATCGACCTGTGAATGTGAATCGTCCCTGGAGCTCGTGCACCAGACCTTTGTTGCCATGGTAACAATTATAAAAATGCCAACAGTGGGGAAGATTGTGGAAATGGTCTCAGGTTGGTTGGTACTGCAGACAGCCTCCAGGGGGCGATGCAGACACTTTGTTTTTTATGGAGCTGTGGCGTCGTCCATCTTTTTTAATGTCTCTTGTTTGTTTAAATGTTGATTATATTAACATGGTGGATCCTTCCTGCTCGGCTGCTGTCGGCCATCAGCCACTGAGCTGCAGGCCCGAGGTCATGTGGCCCGAGGTCATGTGGCCCGAGGTCATGTGGTCATCACAGTGGACACAACCTCAAAGCTTCTCTTCATCCCTCAACCAACTGTGGTCCGGCAGCTGAGGAGTCAGTGGGTGAGGAGTTATTTACAGGTCTGTTCTCTCCATCTCCTCTTTCACCAGATAACCTTCTCCCCCCTCTACCCCACCTCTCTCCCCTCTTTACAAAATAAATAAACCGAGGGGTTGTTTGTCTCGTTCGGGGGGGAAACCCTCTTCTCCAGCAGTTTGTTGAGGAGAACAAAACGGACCTGTCCTCTTTTTAGTTCCGCTCCCTCCTTCACTGCCTAGACAGCGTTGCTATGACAACCAGTCTCAGTCCCGTGGGGTCTGGCTCACCTTCTCCTTCCCTGCTTTATATATATATATACACATCTCACAGTCGCACCACAGTGACCAGTTCTCTTTCCCTCCTCCAGTTCATGTTGGGTTGGTTTGTTCTGTCGCTGATTATCACTGTGTTTGTCTCTGCAGGACCAAATAAAGGTGAGATGTCTGAATCAAAAAGGAGCAGACATCTCATTCAGCATCGTGTCAGATGAGAACCTATCAGTAGTTTGTTCACTTCTTTATCTGAGCGACTCATCTGACGAGCACGAGGTCATCATGACCGACAGGAGCCGGGGTTTAGCTCTCTAAGAGGACGCAGCGGAGAGAAACTTCCTGTCAGAGCAGAAATCAATTACAGAGCCACGTGCATGATCTAATGTACGTCCACCGGATCGATACTTGGAAAGTGGGACGGCTCCGAGAGATGAGAGGACAACCGAGGGTCAGAGACAGAAAGAGAGAGAACTGTGAAACCACAAAGAGAACGAGAAACGGATCATAGAAAACAAGCTGAAACACTGGATTTACTTCTTCCTCATTGTTTCTATAGTTTTCCCCTACGGAGTGTAAAATGTTATTCCATAATGCTGATGTGAAAATGTTCCGTAACAATCTATTACAGTGTTATCCTCTGATTATCTGATAAACCAACACATAAGTTTCGTTGTACTCGTACTATACTTAACAATACAAGATATTCTATTCTATTCTGGACTTAAGTTAAATAACTGCCGTGTCTCTTCTGTCTGTGTCAGGTCACCGTGAACCAAACACACACATGTAGCTGTGACATCGCTGACATGTCAAGACAAGAAAACCAGAATCTCTCCGAACAGACAAACGAGCAGAGAAAGAAGCAGCCGAGTCATTAGAGCTGGAAACATGAAGCTGAGGAGGACATGATGCTCGTAGACGAACTTCATGCTCCTCATTCACGTCTGTGTCCAACAATCGAGCTGATGACTGAGAATCTGAAACCTCGTTCAGGAGGAGACTTTGTGAAGGAGTCAGTTTGTTTGTGGCTCACACATCTAAAGATCTGTTCCTCTTATCGACTCCACACCTGAGTCACGAGTGGAGTTGAGGAAAGGGCAAGTTGTAATATTTGTTTCATGTTAATCTCAGAGCAGGAACCAGGTTGTAAATAATTTAGTTTACAGAAGATTTGAATATGAGTTCTGGATCTTCATGTTACAATATCCTGCAGGAAACATGGGTTTGATTCGGCTTTGGTGTGAATCGTGACCTCAAATCTGCTGCCAGCTTTGAAGGAGTGTGTTGGAGGATGAGGAGCCTGAGGGGGGAGCGCCAGATCAAAGTGTGTCTGGATTTATGAATTCAACATTTAAGATGTTGTACAAATTTAATCGTGTGACCAACGTTTGCAGGGAATTTAATGACATGAGCTCATAGAACTGTAAATATACATTTAAAGAGAGAAAACTATACAGAAAGTATTCAGATTCCTTCACATGGTGTTTTTACTTTGTTTCATTTTAGGATATTGAGGGAAGATGATTTTATTGATTTAAAAACACAAAGTTGTGGATATGAAAAACTCCTGAAGCCTCAGAATAACCAAACCAAAGCACGTTGGTGTTTAATATTAAAGTTTTGCAGACGGGTTTTGTTGGGTTAGTTGTTTTCATCCTGTGTAAAGGTCTGTCAATCGTCTGGGAGAGCTCATTTGAAACCAGAAGTGACCATATTTGGAGGCACGTGGAGCCTTACTGAGAACATGAGGACACGACACGCCCACCTACACCTGAGACCTGCACCCATTGGACGCTACCTGTCTGTCCGTACCAATGCACACGGTGCTTTATTTACAAATTAAAACAATGAATATCGTGCTCTAGTGAAGAAGACTTGAAACTAGTGGAGTCGCCCTCTGCTGGTCATTTGTGAGAATGCGAGTTTCAGACATAACCCTCACTGATTCGTCTGGCTCCTGTCACATGACCACACTACATGGAGCATCCATCACGAGCGTTACTGACCCTGTTGTCTGTGCTAACAGCTTGTCCCCAGTGTAGCTGTAGCTCCTTCTGCAACAACCAAGTGCTCCCTGTTCACATGCACACGCCCAGTGCACGTGAGTGGTCACATGTTCGGCCTTTTCAGACGTGTAACTATGAACAAGGAATTAAAACTGACACTGAGCCAAAACGCTGCTTTCAAAGTGGAGCCTCAGTGGTTTCCCTGGTTTTCACTGGAACACCTGCTAACATGTGACATTCACCACGGATTCAAACGCCGCAGGTCGGGACTTGTGTTTGTTTGGCACGAGCTGAATGGAGCGCTCGGATTCTCCAGCAGCAGAACTGAGGAGGAGAAAATATTTGTAACCAAGCGTCCGGTGTGGTGGTCGTGTTTGTGTGGATCTCCCACCGAGCGGGGGGGCAGTCGCCAGCGAAGGCAGATGGAGCGACAGTGTGTGGCGAGGAGGCCGAGGGGTGGGGAGTGTTCGCTGGACGCCTTCCTGCCCCGGCTGGACAACCAGGTGTCGAGGGGCTAAGCCCAGTGGAGCTCACATGATGGGATGAATGGTTCACTGAAGAGACTTTAATACAGTTACCAGTGAAAACAGGGTCATCACCCAGAAGGCCTGTGGTTTATTTCCAAGCAGGACTGAAGGTGTAGAGAGTTCAATGGAGTGTTAGTTGTTGGAAACATTATTTGTATAGATGTTGATTTGAAAAAGGGAAAAACTGTTGACTACAACCTTTAATAGAATAGAATAGAAAGAAGCCAAATACATTTTCTTTATTATCATATTATAATGCCCTCTGGGAAAATGTTTTTTCCCAGAGGATTAATCAAGTATTTCTGATTCTGAGACACAAAAGAGTATTATGAATAAAGTTTGTGAATAAAGCTGAAATATGGAGAATTAAGTCGCCTCCTCTTCATTAAATGGAGTAAGAGGAGCGACTGAGTCGGTGAAACCGTTAATATCTTTCGATTTGTTTCAGTTTACATGAATTTAGAAATATTTTATTAAACGTTCGACTTTAATCTTGAAAGTTCAAATTTGCTCAACTTTTTTCTTGATATGCAAAAAGTTTAGTTTAGATTTAGTTTAACTTAATTCTTAATTAACTTTCTATAAATTCATTTTATTATTCCTTACTTATTACTCGATTTTTTATTGTCACCACTAGAACCGAGAACCAGAGTTTTCAAACTAAAAGCATTTCCAAAAGATCCCGACTCAGTCAGTTTGACATGGAAACTAAATTATTTATATTGTCTTTGCAAAATGTAGAAAAAACAGGCAAGTCATGCAGAATCATGATGATGATGAACAATCAGAATAAATGGAGAAATTACAGCATAAATAAATACAACAAAGATGCAGTGAGTGAATGAATGAAACAACATTGATTCTAAAACACAGTTTTTGGGGGTTTGGATGAAGTCACCCAGATTACGTCTATGATTTATTGTTTTTTTAGTTTTCATATTCATGTTTCCTGAAACGTTTCAGCAGGTTTTGCATCGTAGCTGTTTCAGTAGCTGCTGCTCAGTTTCCTGTGGCTGCTCTTATCGCTCAGGACGCAGAGCTGAGTGGAATTTGAGGAGGTGATACGGAAATTTCACCACACGTGTTATTTTTAGCTCCATGGATCATGAAGGCAGGCGTCTATTTCTGTTCTGTACAAATGAGCCAATCATTAAAACACATTGTCTCTGTTTCAGAACGAATCTCCGTCCAGAACCATTTTAAATCTCTGCTGCTGAGCCGAGTGAGAAGTGGATTCAGTGTTTCTGTCTTCAATCAGCTGCCGGGCTTTCAACACACACACACACACACAGTGAGATTGAGACAGGAAGGTAGAAGGTGTCCTGAGCAGCACAGAGGGAGGTAGGCTGAGGAGCTTCTCTGACAGATCTGCTCGGGGAGCCCTCACCCTGAGGTCCTCAGGTTACTATCAGAAGATCTGATGAACCTGGGTTCACGTCCAGAAGAAGCATCAAAAGTCAATAAGATCTCAACGAAGAAGAAAAGAGACTCGATCAGACTTGAGTCAAATTAACGTCCAATGTGATGGCAGACATGACGCTTATTAGTCGAAGGCTCATTAGAGAAGCTCATCTGTAGGATTACACAACCATAAACCAAACAGCTTTACACTTCAGCACGTATCTCAGATGATCATCTAATGGTCGTGAGCTGGTGGATAAAGAGCTGCAGGTTTTTCCTCCTCAGTTCCTGAACATGCACACGTGATGAGATGAAGATGGTTCAGCCTGATGTCTTGATGTGGTGGAAACTAACTGATCTTCACTCAGCTACAAAGAGCGACTGGGTCACATGGGGTCTGAAGAGCGAGCAGCACCACCGGCTCTGGAGCTCCACTCCCAGTTTAATTCCCACCTTCTCTTCCAGTATCTGTTTGTGGTTTTAACATGATTATTCATGTCACATGACAGATGGACGACTCCTTTTTCCCGAGCATATTTAACAGTCATTAAATATGATGGAGTGTCATTGCAGTTGTGGGTGTGAGCCCGCTGCTGCAGGATGAGCATGTGAAACACTGACTGGAGTGACAGAATGGAACGGATGGACGGGAAGATGCCATAGAAACCTCCACACAGGAGAGACCTGGCGTGGCACGGTGGGGGGGCGGGTGTGTGGTACGATGGCGTCTCGATCCTACGTACATGGTCTGCAGGAGGCTCTGTGGAACCGTGCAGCCAGCCGCCTTGGGAGGGAAGTTCCAAAACAATCCAGGCCCCATCTAGCAGCAGGTATAAAAATACAAGAGACAAGATCCACTGTACTGGTGCATTGCAGATGCAAAGGCAGACACAACATTCACAGAATCACAGGAGGAGACTTCATGCAATAAAGGAGCACAGGAGGTTACATAAGGCAGGAGACGCAGATTATTAAGATCCTGCTGTGGACATGAATAATTATATCTTATTTGTCGACATAAAAGAAAAAGTGTCTCGTCCCTGCAGGACCTAGAAAAGTCAGGATGAGGTCATCAAAGCTGCATAGCTTGTTATCAGCCACTAACAGCGACTCTGACGCCACAGACTGGGATTCACACAAAATAAAACTTCACTAATCAGAGCTCAGATCCCACAGAGGGGTCCGGCAAAGGGAGCGGGGGCATCAGCATGCAGGACGTGTAACGACGACAACAACACTGCCCTTCGCTCGCGGTGCCAACCTCCATTCTGTAGCCGCTGAGAGGCCGGGGTGAGGTGGGGAGGGGTGTGAGAGGGGGTGGTCGTTCCAGAGCAGAGAGCGAGAAACACAACAAGTCTCTGTGAACCAGAAAACCTGACAATAATAATAATAATGAACTTTATTCATATAAAAGCTTGATGACCTCTGATTGTTGAAGTGAAACATCAGGATAATTTTCCTGTTGAGGAAACTCACAACTTCTTATTTGCTCGATACCTCTGCCGTCTGAACGATCGTCTCATTGGTCCGTGAAGCTTCAGGTGTTTTATTAATCCACTCAGTGAAACATGGATCCTACGTCTGCTTATCGTTTGTTGTGTTGATTTACATGAATATGAACCATGCGCCTGTTTCTTCTACACATTTCCTCTTGTGTGGAATTTAAACTTTCTCACCCAAGTGAACATAGCGGAGTCATCAGAAACATGAACACTTGAACCAACATCATTGTGATAAAACCTACATAAAATTACTTATTTTGACGTTCAAGCTTGGTCCATTTCCCATCTGCTAACATGGAGGAGGCATATACTGCAGCCAGCCACCAGGGGGCATTTGAGCTGTCATGTCGTCCATCTTTATTCACAGGCTATTGTGCAAAGATTGTGTGACAATGTGTTTTATAAAAGTCTAAACTAATCGACATCTGGCAGCTCCTCTTCTCGAGTTAAACTGATTTTCTAATTGAATCGTAAATAACAGTGAAGCTTGTTTAGGTCTAATGAGTTTAATGAATCACGTCCTAATTAAACATCTTCGTTAGCTCACATCTGTTTCCAGAGCTCGGTGCAGCAGTTACTCCTGTAACCTCGGCCCAGTCCACAGGTTACAGCCGTACGATGGTTATTTAGGATTCACTTGATTTCACTCGGTGCTTTTCACAGCGGCTCTTTGTGAATCTATTTATAAACCTCGTGCTGAGAATGTGAGCCGCTCCCAAAAGGAAAGGCTGGCTCGGCTTCAGTGGTGGATTCATGCCCCGCGACCAGGGAATGAAAAATATGAAAGCCAATAAATTTAACAGCTTTAAAACACAATGTGGAAAACGCAACAATACGACAAGAGCAGAGGAGCCTGTAGATTATACGTTACATAACAGGAACACACAAAATGGGATCTGCAGCGTCTGGGTTGTTAGTGGAAAGTTGTTTTTTTAAATGAGACACAAAAAATCTGTTCGATGCTCATATTTCTACCGATGTTCTGGTTCTAGTTGAAGAGTTGAAGCTGCTGCGCTCAGGATTTTTGTTGTAATTTAAATAAACAACAACATTTTATACAGTTTAAGAAGATTTCACACAACATCACACAACCATCTTGACCTTAGAGCAATTCAAAGAAAATATCTAACGCTCTGTCAACACCAGTGAAAACCAGGTCACACTAACGTTATCACATATTGTTTCCATGGCTACACAGAAAATACCTGAATATTTACATACATTTTTAAAAGGAATTTATAATCTCAAAGGGGTTTAACCCAAAACCATGACTAGAAGAAAACGACTCCAGACACTACAACAGAGTATTAGGGTCATTTCAAAAAATAATTTATTGTTCAGATTTCAAATAAGTCATAATAGGGTTACTTAATTATCGCAATATTACAACTTTAACAAAATTTTACTTTAGATCTATGTAAAATGTCTCTGACCTGCAGAATTGTCTTTCTCACTCTCCTTCAAACGAGGTTTAACATCTTTAATCGTCTTCTTTGGTCTTTTTCTAAATCTAGAATCCAAACAGCATCGTTTCCTCTGCTGCTCCCTCGTCTGTTCCAGTCTCTCAGGTGAGATCAGCAGAATTCAGCGAACGCAGGTCGGAGGCACCAGTAAAACAAACCTGCACCAAATTCAATCAACCTTTATGACTCCCCACGGAGGAGTCGTCGTGCACTCACCTCCACACACTCCTCTCTGCAGCTACACACTTCACACTCAAACTTTATTAATACAATACAAGATAAATACGCTTGCCTTGCAGGCCGAGTGGGGGTGTAATCGCTGTCCTGTGTGTCAGCAGGATAACACAACAACTACACAACTGATTCTATTGAAACGTGGGATTTGGGCCGAGGAAGAAACTCGTTAACATTTGGAGCAGATTCAGTTAAGGGGGCGGATCCAGGAATTTATTTTCTCTTTCTTTAACTCTGTGAGAGATTTAGAGTTTTTTCCAAAATTTTGGGAATTTTTCAAGAAATATGCAGATAGTTGATGTCAGGGGCGGAGGCAGGGGCGGAACCGGGGGGGCACAGGCCCCCGCTGGAATCTGATTGGCTCTTATTTCTAAAAATAAATGAGTCACTAACTAAAAACAAATATGATAATTTGTTCTCATTTTCTGAGCTGTTTTGAAGTATACAATGTACAATCTTGTAACACTATAATATGTGTATACATTGTATTTGTATATTGTATTTTATGTTATATTTTATTAGCTTTACTAAGTGTGTGTTTCATTATTCCCTCTGATACCGTAAATTTCCTGATAGTGGGACAAATACAGGATTCTCTTATTCTATTATATCTTTTCTTAAACTAGAAACACTTTTTCAAAACATATTCACTGATTTGTGGCTTTGCACAAATCTAAGAACTACAGTAAACATTAGATAATTAAATAAAACTGCAATGTGAAATATAATCTGCCTCTTTATGGCCTCTGAAATATCCTGGATCGGCCACTGAGTCGTATGAAGAGAGATAATATCTGTAAACACATTAAATTATTAAACATTTCTGTGTCCACTGTTTATGCATCTGATCTAAATACACGGTGACGAAGAGGACATCAGGCTGGACGTGGTTATGTGCTGAGTGACCTACTTTCTTTTGGGGTTTAATAAATTAGACCTGTCTAGAGGGGATGGTGTGTGTGTGTGTGTGTGTGTGTGTGTGTGTGTGTGTTTGTGTGTGTGAGTGTGTGTGTGTTTTTGTGTGTGTGTGTGTGTTTGGTGGAGGGTGGAGGGTGGAGGGTGGGTAGTAAAGTACACAAAGAGTACAACAGCCTCAGCAGCAGAATTCCGACACGGTGCCAGAACAATCCTCTTGATTTTAACATCCTCCTCCAACACAAAGCAGCTCCGGCTCGTGAGAAGCGTCTCTCTCTCTCCACAACAGATAAAGTTTAAAATATTAAGCTCGAGACAGTTTTAGCTTCGATTCTGGTCTAAAAAATCCCCTGAAGGACGGTTTCATACACATTCTCAGACAGAAGCAGCTCAGAGAAATGAGATGGATGAAGCGTTCCTGTACCTGTGGAGTGGTTGAGCTTCTCCGGTCACTTCAGGCTGGTTGGATGTGTCCCTGTGTGCGTCCCTCGGGATAACAAGGTTTGGACGAGTGCACAAAGCTCAGTTTGTGTGTCCGTCTGTGGGTGCACCAGACAAAATGAGAGAGAGAGGCACAGACTTCATCTCTCCCTCCCCTTCCTGATGATAAACAGAGAGCACGTGGCCTCACCAGTGATGCAGCACAGCGAGGAAGGATGACGAGGAGAGGAGGAAGAGGAGGAGGAGAGGAAGAAATGTGGAGAGAAGACAGGAGGGGAGGCAGCGAGAGGAAAGAGGAGAAGAAAGCGTTGGAGATGAGTCTGGTGGAGAGACGGATGTGTGTGTGTGTGTGTGTGTGTGTGTGTGTGTGTGTGTGTGTGTTTGTGTGTTTTAAAAGCAGGACACTGCAGCTCTGTGTGTTGTCGCCCACCAGCTTCAGAATTACTCATGCTTTTTTTAAAACCCTCGGTGGCAACACGGCAAAACAAATATGAAAGAAAATCTTCTCCTCTGAACATCAGAGCCACACACAAGATGACATCACATCCGCTCGCAGACACACACACACACACACACACATGTTTTTTTGTGGATTTAGATTCTGTCAGGACGGATTTGTCCATGTTAAGAAATGTCTGACTCATCCCTGTATCTCTTGTAAATCACTGACTTCAGGAATCCATGATGAACCTCATCGTCATACAGAACTCGGTGTTGATTACAGAAGCAGAGATTTGTGCCACTTGTTTTTCACATCAGTTCCCTGAGCCAGATGTTTGATTGACAGTGTGAATGTGGGTGTGGTTATTCCCCAGATGTGTCGTGTGCTCGTCATCTCGTCAGGTGCTGATGCTGGTTCCAGTTCAGCTAGAGGCAGTAATGAATGATTTCAACCAGTAAACCCTTTAAAAGAAGAATGTTACATTACAGAATTTCAGACAGAGAGTTTCTAATATCAACAGAACTTCCATGTTGTGTAGGGGGAGCTCACGAGTCAGTAGAGAATTAAAGGGGCGTCATTCAATAACATTTTATTTATGTTGTTAATATAAGGGGTAGAAATATCTTTGTGATATCAGACCTGCACCTGTGGACAAAATCTCTCTCCCTAAAAGACAATGCAGGAACATTAAAAAAAATTGGATATATAATCATTACAATATCAATCCTATATTATACACTGCACAAATATATATTAATAAGTGGACAGGATGTGAGTAGGGTAATGTAATGTCTTTTCTCTCATGGGCAGTTCGACCTACTTCTCTCACCACAGTCCGACCGACAGCAGCTTCACAACTTGTCTCGATCGAGTCTCGATCTACTTACCAAACGATAGATGTTGCAGAAATGACACCGGTAATGTTTCCAGGGGAACCAGACGATGCTTTGTGAAGTTATTGAAGTCTACTCCTCGTCAGTGGTGATGGAATCTAAATGTGTTGAGCTCAATGAACTTGTTTTCTTAGTTTGCTGTGTGTTGAATCCTCTCGGTCATCGTGCAACAAAAGATAAATTCCAAAACTTGATATTAATTCTTTACCCTTGTGATGGTAGCATCAATAGAACTGAGTTCACTTCTCCTCTTGTGGTCCACACTCAGGGTCAGACTACAGCCTCCACTGACCCAGTGATCCGCCCTTGAGTGAGGCCAGACACTGTTCTGCAGCTCCACAGCCTCAATCTCTGCAATCTCAGGTCACGTCCATCAACAGTCACGTATCCTCCTAAATCACCTGGGGCAAGAAAACTAAACAAGACCCAACTAGTTCCCTGCAAACACCAGACGACAATGACAGCTGAAAGCATGAATTAAAGAATACGGGGGTATTTTTAGAGAAAAGGCTTCATACTGTGAAAGATGAGCGTTGAAACGTGACAAGTCTGAAGCAAGCGAGAGATGAGATCCCTCCAAAAACACTGGGACGGCCGGAGGCAGCTTCTTCGTGACGTGTTTGTGTCGTGTGGAATCTTCTGAGATGAGTTGACGTGTCTCAAAGCTTTAAAATCAAACTCTTAAAGGACCAGACTGCAGGTTCTAGGGAGGAGGTCACTTCTCTTATCAGATCTGGACCTTCTGTCATCGGCTCCTTTAACCACACGACCACCACGAGCAGCTTCTCCTCTTCAGTCATCACCAGTTACTAAATGTGACGGTTATATAACGTGAATGGACACAACACGAAGACACCAGCACATTAGCAGAACTGGGATTATTCCTAAAGAGAAGGAAAACTTTGTGTGTGCTGAGTTAAAACATCAACACTATGGTTGTTAAATCAACAACTTTTTTACATTTATATATTTTTAAAGAGGGCGCTGTTGCTCGGTAAAAGTTACATCGTGTTGCTTTAAAGGAACGTGAAATTCTTAATGGTCCCTTTTGCTCAAGTAAACACAAATATTAACTGTGTCAGTAGCTGGATTTATTAAAACTGAATGTTATCTCCAAGATGCATGAAAAAAAAACTTTAACT
The DNA here is from genome assembly GCA_038501795.1 of Pseudopleuronectes americanus. Lineage (NCBI taxonomy): Eukaryota > Metazoa > Chordata > Actinopteri > Pleuronectiformes > Pleuronectidae > Pseudopleuronectes > Pseudopleuronectes americanus. The sequence continues at coordinate 858,443 of CM076720.1, forward strand.
TTATTGATATTTGAGATAAACAATTCAAAACCTTTCACTTTATATGCTGTTGTGTAAAAATCTCTCTAATCCCCGACATCATCACCAAAAAGGAAAAGTTTACGTTGTTTTATTCGTACTTACGTCAAAGCACTGATTGCTTCCAAATGTCACATTCAAATCCACCTGTGGAATTTTGACAAACAGAACATGAATCGCATCCTAATGAACTCGTGTCAAACTGAATCGTTCCACCTCGAGCTCACACCCGGGGCACCACCACCTGAACATCTTCCCCTCTTGTTATTGAAATCTGAATGTTGTGGAGTAAAATTAAATATACTTACCAAAGTAAAAATGAAACTAGATCTAATTAAAAAAATACATGAAAAAGATCACTTAAGGAGAGCATCAAAGTAAAAGTACTTTGTTATATCCCACTTCTATAGACCTGAAATAAGTGTTTTACTACTTACACGTAGAAAAACTGAAAAACAGGTACCAAGAATTTAAACATTAGAAATATTGAGTTTTTAGGGATTTAATCAATGGCAGGAACTTTAATTTCTATAAATCGCACATGATGTGTTTCTTGCCCATTATAGATATCTCTCCTCCTATCTAAACCCTGCCCCCCCCACTCCCCTCCCTGCCCACCCCATGTAGACCCCTGTGATCCTGCCCCAGAAGAGAGAGGAGAACGAGGAACAGGAAAAGGACAGAGTGTCCTGAAAGAAGAGAAAGAAAGAAAAAGCAGAGAGGACGGCAGCAGCCACGTCTCAGCGCTGAGGTGAGAGGATTATCTGTATCTGAAGCAACGCCCCCGCTATGCTCTCCCCCCCAGCTCCCCGTGTTGGCACAAGAGTAACAGCTCAGACGAAGCCACGTTGTCGGGGCCGGGCAGTGTCCAATGAGCATTATGTGAAGCAGGTGGCAGCAGCCGGGGGGAGAAAATAGGCAGCTATTTGGTGAAGGGTGAGTTGTGTGTCGGACTATGCAGCAGTGATACAAGGATTTGGATGAGATAGTGGGATTGTTGTGGTCATGGCTGCTCTTTGATGTTGAAATACGTACGACTGATTATGACCAGATGTGTTGTCCATGATCCTTAAAGCTGCGACAATTAATATTTGATACGTTATGAATGCGACAGCGGGTGACATGGAACATGAAGGAACTGAAATCCCTCAAATGTCCGACTCAGTTGTTCTGGAAACTTTCTGGAGCTTTGCCTGTCGGCCCCTGGTGAAATATCCAGATGAGCCCCTGAGAGAAACTGGAACCAACGCATCCTGTTGCCTGTACACGCTGATATGGACCTCTACAGCGCCATCTTTGTTTGAATCCTGGGGTTCTGTCAATGTGAACCCCAAGGCTTGGTGCTGGGTCCTCTTCTCTTTGCAATATACTTCGCTTGATGTGATTATTTGCTCGTATGGATTCTTATATCACGCCAGTTTCAGTGCAGATTTCTGCTTCTGTCAGATTCACAGATCACGGAACGCCACCTTCAACTGACCCTCATCATCCTCTTCATCACAGTATCTTCTTTGTGCTCCCCCAACCCCTGTGTGTGTGTGTGTGTGTGTGTTTGTGTGTGTGTGTGATCCATCCATCGCCCAAAACCCTCACTCCCCTTCCAACATTCCCATTCTGAGATTAAGCCATAAACTTTCTCTTGTCAATGTGGAGTCAGTGTCCTGCGTCTGGTTTCCTCTGTTGACCGCGACAAACACAGTAAATCATTGTATTTAGAAGTTGACATCATCGAAAATTCCCATGATGCAACGCAAAGACAATTTACAGTGTTATACTGTTGGTCTCTGTCTGTTTACCAGAGCCGAGCTGTTGATGCTGCTTTGTTTCTTATAAACCACTGAACAGATTTGCACAAAACTTGAAAGAACGGTGGTTCAGTGAAGATCTGGAATTTATCACTTTCTTAAACATTGAGAGATAACATGTTTCTCTGGGAATAATTCATGGATCCTGATGAAAACAATCAGGCATATTCACAGGACTGATATCTGTGTGTGTGTGAAATGTGTTGCTGCAGAGTTGTTCCTCGAGAACTGGATTCCATTTTGCTTGGTGGTTGTTTCCTGTCACTTCAGGTTCATAGACTCACTAGAACCAACTTGTCCTCAGAAGACACAGAAGAGCTCTGATCTCACAGTTCATTAGTCTTTGCAGTGAAAACCACAAATCAATAAGAAAAAATTTAATTCACAGAAAGCAACAATATCAATACAGCGGTGTACTTTAATACATTAGTAATGAGGAGCCTAATTACTTAACAAGCTAATCAACTAGTTAGAGGTTAATTGGTATATGGTGAACTGGTGGTTCTGCTCTGAATAGCAGTTCTGTCTCCACAGGAAAAATGATAGAATAAATAATATAATATCTTTTAAATGTCCTTACAATCGAGATAGTTACATGTAGAAAGTGAGACACAGAGTGAGAGAGGGAGACAGAGGAAGCCTCTGGCTCCTGTGCACACAAACGCTTTCCCAACAAATACCAAATGTCAGTGGCCCTTAACGGAGACAAAAGCCAGAGGCAGCATTAGTGTCTTGTGTGTCAGCTTCCTGGACGCCCCCCCCTCCGTCTGCCCTTTGCTGGAGCTGGAAGCAGCGAGTGTTCACCAGGAGCCGCAGACAGGTGTAATGAAAGGCCTGTAATGTATCTGCCTGTGGAGCCAGGTAATCAGACAGCAACGCTTCAGATCCAGACACAAACAATTCACACCGCTCAGATTTCTCACAGTAAAAATGAGTCCTCTGGATTGGACTGATTCTCTGTGTCCCCTGGGAAATTATAACAACAACAACTTCATATAAAACACAGTTACACAAGAGTCAAAAGGTGAAAACAAAGAACAAATGTTGTGAAATCCAACTAATTTAATATCACAAATATCACCAGGTTGCAAAAATGCCAGGATTTACAAGAGGAGGCGAAAAATCAGCTACACATTTATTTCATGCACATAGAAGACGTAAGGCATTTGATTTATTTTAACCTTCTACGCCAGATTGCGTCACCTCTGTGAGATTGACCGATAGATTGATTGACAGCTGACAGCGCAAAGTCACAAGAGGTGAAGCCGCAGAATGAAATGTAAACGTGACAAAGCAGAGAAGGGAGGACATTTGTTTACACTCGTCTCTGACAGTTGGTCACAAGCACTTTCCTTGGATTTATTTTCTGGATACGAGTCTCACAAACTGCCCCACAACCCACATGTGGTCGCACAACAGGACATTAAAACAAGGGGGTGACAGGTCAAACAGTCTTTAACTACATCGAGCCTGAAGAGTCAAGAGACAGAAAATCTTCATCGCAGTAAAACAAATGCTGGAACTTTTTGTGCGGCCCTCCCTTTCAGAACAATCCCATATCAGAATCAATAGTTTCAGCCCCGAGGCAACATCGATATCTTCATCAGCAGTGACCCGCCTCCCACTGGCCATCGTCTGACCCACATTTAACACTTCAGCAAGCAGCTGGGCCACCTCACATGTGTCTAAACATGCCTTCACTAACCAATCCATGTGTGAGCACTTACAGCAGCCGGATGGTTATTTGACTGTAAACACAACAACAACAGCAAACAGGCTTTTCCTGACTTGTTCCGTTGTCTGCATTTAGCCTCAGTTCATCTGGGACAATGTTATCAAGTCAACAACACTTCTAGGAAACGGAAACAAAATGGATGTCACCATGTTTCTGTGTTATCACAGTCACAATTTAGACTGTAGAAAACCAAGGTAACTAAAATAAGCTCCGTCACAACCAGAATACAGCACCTAGAATTTAGAGGATAATGAGGGGAAAAATAAACAAAAACAAATACATTTGCTTTAATAAGTTCTTATGAAATGAACAGATGAGTCGTTAACTAAATGTTATATTTCTGTCTAATTAAAATCCAGTGGGTCTCTGAAGTTTACCATCTGGAAACTTTCACACGTTGGCACTTGAGAATCACCTCCGGATAACGAGCGGTACCTTGACTGGGACGGGAAGCTGCTGATACCAACAGCTAAAGGCCAAAACACTCTCACATACACAGTACACTCAGAAACACCCTGTGAAATATACCCCCCCGTGACACTCAAAGGATTAACACTATAGATAATGGATAGACAGATAATTGGCATCTAAAGATTTGGTGTTTGTTTAATAAAAAGTCCACTCTGAGCGTTTTTGATTTTGAACATTTTAAGCATAAAAGAGTCTTGAAGAAGTCGGTTCTGTACAGTTAATAACATTTAACATGAAAGTCATCTCACAAGGTCAGATTGCATTGAGGATCCTGGTTAATGAAACACTCCACTTAGCTTCTCCTCAAGTGGACGTGACCTGACGGCATCGGAACCTTAACTTACCCATTAGTCAACACTCATCAGTGGAAGCAGAGTGACGAAGGAGGAAACACCTATAATATGTCCATATTGTAATCCTTGGGCAAAGAGATCTCACAGTGTCCTGTTGCTGTCGTGCTCCAAAGTACTGACTGAAGTACTGACTGAAGTACTGACTGAAGTACTGACTGAAGTACTGACTGAAGTACTGACTGAAGTACTGACTGAAGTACTGACTGAAGTACTGACTTAAGTACTGACTTAAGTACTGACGAGAGTTTGACATCTTTCTACTGCAGGTCGGGGGTCGGAGGTCAGTGTGGGCCATCGGCCATCTTCCTCTTGCGGTAGTTGAGAACCAGGCTGGAGGCGGTGAGCTGTCCGGCCTGACCCTTCTCCCAGCTCTGGAAGCCGTTGAGGCCGCTCTGCCCGGACTTGAACAGACCTTTCTCCAGAGAGTCCAGACGCTCCACCAGAGCGGACGTGTCCTCGTTGTAGGCGTTCTGGGAAGAGTCCATGGTCCGCCGGAACCGACCGATGAACGTCTGCAAGGAAAGACAATATAAAACAGATTCACACACACACATCGTAAAAAGAGGAACTGTCGAGGTTTTCAAAAGATATTGAGTGGTTTTCAGAAATTGAAACTGAGGCTCTTGAATCTCGGTGTCTGCCCTAAATGTAAAGCTCCTCTTTTTTATCCTGAATCGTCACTTATGCGTTAGAATCACTCGCTGGGAATTTACATGTTCCTGCTGCATTCTCACGTGGGCTCACTCAGATATTTTTTGGACGTCTAACAAGGGGGCTGCAGGAACGTTTTTTGAAAATCTCCTCTACAACAGATTGTGACATTTGTGTTCTCACATACAGGTCCTCCAGAAAATGTCAAGAAAAACATCCTCACTTCAGTGAAGGTCTGAAAGCAGCTTCAGCAAAATGCTGAGTTTCACATTTCAAAGTAAAATATATGAGGCTGCAATCAAATGAAATTGATGTGTTTCTTTAGCCTCAACAGTTTGTCGTCAAAACGAGAAGTTTTCAGTCACTCTTTGATTTGGAGATGATATTTGAAACAACAGATTTTCTAATGAAATGTAAATCTTGGGATGTTTGAGGCTATGAAGACATCTCATCACGAACATCAACGTTGTAGTTTGTCATGAGACGATCTCTGTCTGCCCGGTAACAGCTGCACCACACAACATGTATGCTCACATGTTTTCTGATCTGATTACGCCCCCTAGCTGTGATGTATGAAATAACAATGTCTAAGTGAATCCGATTATTTCATACCTTTGTTTGGATTATCTATTGCAGAGAATTCAGAACTTAATGTAACTTTGTCCTCTATGAATGATCAACACTCTTTTATATTAAATTATTGTTGTGCAGAATCTTCACCTGCAGCAGCGTCTGTGCAATATCTGGGTTCTCTGGGCTTTCAAAGTGCAGCAACTGGGACCCCAGGCTGTAGTAGTAGGGCCCCCTCTTGTGCAGGTCCACCACGTTGGGGGTCGGCGTTGAACACGGTCCTCCAGCCCTCTCGGTAAACCTTCGGCAGCTCCACGGACAGCACCCTCCTCTTCTTCTCATAGAGACCCTTGGACAACCACAGAGGAAGCTCCATCTTTGTACCCTGAGAGGAAGGACATCAGTTTGAACATGCTGACCATCTCAGATGTGCTTTCTACTTTGTGTAAATTATATTTGAACTAAAAAAACATTTCAGCTCATATCTTCTCTCTTTCTGAGATATGTAACCTTATAAAAAGGAGTCACTCACAATAACCAAGTATAGAAATGATCAAGTTCACTGGTTGTTTCTTTCTAACTCTTCTTGCCACAAACTTGATGTTTTTAGGGATCGTTCCACATTATTAAATGTCTTGAACTTTTAAATGAGTTGCCCTACAGCTGCATATTCAAGTGATTGCTTGCTGAATATTCAGATCGAGAATTATTTTCATGCTTTGGAGCTGGATACATAAGTTTAAGAGTTCTGAGGCATTAAAAATGAACATCTATATGACAAATTCTACCATAAAAAAACGTAATATTTCAATCACCTATTAATTGATGGGTGATTGAAATATGACGGTGGTACCTTAAACCAAACTATTTCTGAACATGACAGTTATGGATCTGGTTGTTTTCGTCGATAGTTATCATGACTTTTATTAACTTTACAGTTATATTTACGTAGTCATGTGCTTCTACATGTGAAGACACGTGTTTAACTGTCCTGTGTTTTACAATATCACGTGAAATTGATTCAGTTTAATAACAATACTCAAGTTTCTAACTGTGACAGGTTGACAAGTGTATTCTGTAAATGTGCAGCCACTTAACAGAAATCTGCATTTATTTTTATGTTTAATGATTTTACTGGCACGAGTGTTTATTGGTTGATTATAAATAATATAAAGTGAGAAGTATTTATTCTTTAATATTGTTTATAAAACTTTCCTCAGTTTGACGCGTTTATCAAAGCGAAGAATAAACAGAAATATCTGAAGTTTGTTGTTGTTTCTTCACAGATTAAAAACACAGCTCAGTTAGACACGTGCATTTCTTCAACATAACAACGTTAAGAACATTTATCCCGGGTTATCTCCCGGGATATCTCCCGGGATATCTCCCGGGATATCACCCGGGATATCACCCGGGTTATCTCCCAGGTTATCTCTCTACCTCCGCGATGTCCTGCGTGTCACTGGACTTCTCCAGGAAGCCGAGCCGCGGGAAGGTGCACTCGATCCGGACCGGAAGCCTCTCGTGAGACAGCAGGATGTCGTCCAGGGACAAGAAGTTCTCCTCCATCCCGACCCCGGCCTGGACCGGGAAGTACGGCTGAGCGTCCATCTGCGTGCGAGAGACAAACCGAGTGGAGCCGCCGGACTCGAACCTGGAGCTTCCTCTGTTGTGTTCGTCTCACTTCCTGTTTGAGGCTTTGGCGCCAGGACCTGCGGACCAATCAGAGCGCCGCTAAGAGGTCTAGGCCAGAGCAAACGATTCATGGACCAATCAGCGCGCTGCTGGGAGGTCGAGGGTAGAGCAATCGATCCAAAGTGATCGACCTGAGCATTAACAGATCTTTTCGTGAATGGTTATAAAATACTTTCATTAGTTGTTTTTTGGTTTTTTTTTATTATTAGGGAAATATGATAAATACATAAATGTGATAGTGAACTTACTTTACAACAGTAGTTTTTAAATATGCTCAAAATAAATTAAGATTTCCCCCTGATAAACAAAAGTCTGGTGCATTTATGAATTTAGCCTCTAGAGGTCAGAATATTACCGTTTAATTTCTGAAGTCCACTGTTTGAAAGAATGCTGAGTAGAGATGATAATAATATGATAATACTACTCGTAATACAAATAGTTATATTAATAATGGTAATATTAATAACAATGTGTGGGTCATGATACACTCATCAGTACATGGCTCCTTGTGGCTCGTCCCTGGAAACACTGGCCATAAGGAACAGGGAAGATCTGAGCACTAAAGGATTGGAACACTTTTTTTGAAGTGGTGCTCACGAGGTATCAGAACCACATTATGATCAGAAATGCTTTAATATCAGATGTAATGAGGAATGAGACACAAGTGGGATTGAATACTTTCTGCAGAAACCGATTTCAAACGACATTCAAACTCCATCGGACATCGTCACATGACCGGCTGCTCAAGATGAAACTGGTAACGGTTCTTTGTTAGATGCAAAAAGCAGCAGATGATTTATCGCATCATACACTAACTGATTTGTTGGGGTATTTATTTAAAGTGCATTAATTCATTTCTACGCAGTCTGTGGTCAATACGAATCCTATATGAGACGTTATATGAGGTGATAATGAAGAAATGCTAATATTCACCACTGTTTGCTCTAAAATGTTCCACTTATGTCTTAATGGAAAATGGAATCATTCCTGAATTTACCTTAAAATCAACATTTTCAAACAAGCTTAAGAACGAATTTCATAAAGAAACTTAACCTGCAAGTTGCTTCAAGGGATTTAAAGTGTTCTGACTTCTAAAATATAAACCACGACTGGTGCAGGCGAAGGACAGAGCAGCACATCAGTGAATTCATCAGTGCACTGAAGAGGCTCATCTGAAACTCAATCCATTCAGTTGTGTTAAATGTCAAACGTTGTGGTTGAACCACATTTAAAGATCACTGCAGCGTGATGTTCTCTGGGGATAAGAGGCGATGACCTCACCACCAGTCACCACTAAGAGCAAAGTGTTACCACACATGTTGGAATAAACCATAGATATTGATCGTTGGTTTGTGATGTTTGATGCCCGGCGCTCGTTCTGTTGTGTGAGTTGTATGTGTCACAAAATCAAAGTTCAATATAGAGTCTGTCATCTAGCACAATTTATTCCACCATTTGTTTACAGTAGCTTTTTGTAAATGCAGTTTGTTTGTATGATTTGGTTTGTAGTAGTCTTCATTTATCAGCTCTGGCATTCTGAAGAGTGAGTAACACCCCACACGACTGTAATATTAAACAAATATTGTTAAATATGAACAAATGAATAAATAAGCCCCGTTCAGTGGGACTGCAACGTCCTCCTTCAGGTCTGAGTGGCTCACGTATCCAGTCGCAGTAACCAGACCTACTCTAGCAGAAACACGATGTGGGGACCCGACAGTAGCATGAATGTCACGCTCACACACACATGCACAAACAGTCATATGCACGGAATCACACGCACACACACACACACACACACACACACACACACACACACACACACACACACACACACTCTCACACTCAAGGCTCTCACTAGAAAATGACGAGTCATGATCACATGAAAAAATCTGGCAGATCTAAAAAAGAAAGAACCAAGAGGTCACATGTAGAATTTACAATATGTCATGTCGCGTCTCTGCAGCTGTAAACATCAGCAAAGTAAAGGGAGGACTGCCAGTCGCACACACAGGGAACATGGACATCTACACTGTAAACATTTCAATACATAGACACACACACACACACACACATACGTCACTGTCCCAGTCGGCCCTCTACACTGACCTTTCATGCTGTCTTTCAAACACACACACACACACACACTCAGTCACTGGGCTTCAGCAAAAGCTATTTTGTCACCGTTCCAAATTTACTCAAACACACACACACACACACACACACACACACACCACATAGTGTACATACGCATACGGGATGAAGCCTGACACCGGAGCATCCCAAACGTACATGTTACACAACAGGAGCGTAAACAACATTGCTAACCCCTAACCCCCCCCCCAACCTGAACCTACCTCTCCACACTTTGTATTATTTCTTTGTTACGTGCTCTCTCTCTGCCCTGGTGTGCACAAACCAGACCAGAACGGTTTCATGTCATTTCTATGAGTCAAACAAAAGGAAACGATAGAAGCAGCACACCGGAGTCTTCTTCATGAGGACGTCCCCAAGTCGGAGTCCTGTAGTGAAATGAGAGGCCCACAGAATATTGTACAAGACTGTTTTGTCATAGTTCTCAATCCTCCATGTGTCGCTGCCTTCCAACCTCTTCCTTCTCCTCCTCTCCTTCCATCCTCCCCTGCTCTCCTTCCTCTCCCCCCCCCCTGTTAAGGCCATGGGAGGGTTGGACACAGATGACTGGCAGATCTGGATCCAGGTCCAAGATGGAAGGCCGGCTGCTGGAGACCTGTGAGGACCTGAGCACCTCAGAGAGTCCATGGCTGAGTTGAAGTGTTAGAGGCCTGATGAAGCCCTTTGAGGGACTCGTCTCGGAAGTGGGAGGTGTAGTGTCTTCAGCGGATATAAGATGGTGGGCTCGGGAGGGGCTTGCCCTTTAATGTACAACGGTGTGATAGTCACATTTTCTTTTTTTTTGGTTCACGAGGGAAAAATTGATCTTTGTTCGGACGATGGATTCTGTCGGGGTAGGTGTGTGATGATCGCTTTGATTGTTTCATTGGATTTGGTTGCGTCTGTGTCCGAGTGTCCGAGTGTCCGAGTGTCCGAGTGTCCGAGTGTCCGCGGCACGACCACGAGATGTTCTGGAGACAGAGAGGAGGACCGCAGGGACAGACAGACAGAGAGACAGAGAGACAGAGAGACATCTGAATTAAATCTAGCAACATCATCAGCATTGAACAGCTTTCGAGTGTGTGCGTTTTCACCTTGGACGGTATTCAGAGTGTGTGCGTTCTGAGAGTGTGTTTTTTCACATGGGACAGCATTCAGAGTATGTGCGTTCTCAGAGTGTGTGCGTTCTGAGAGTGTGTGTGTTCTGAGAGTGTGTGCGTTCTCACATTGGACAGCATTCAGAGTATGTGAGTTCTCAGAGTGTGTGCGTTCTGAGAGTGTGTGTTTTCTGAGAGTGTGTGCGTTCTCACCTAGGACAGTATTCCGAGTGTGTGCGTTCTGAGAGTGTGTGCGTTCTCACCTAGGACAGTATTCAGAGTGTGTGCGTTTGAGAGTATGTGCGTTCTCAGAGTGTGTGCGTTCTGAGAGTGTGTGCGTTCTCACCTAGGACAGTATTCAGAGTGTGTGCGTTTGAGAGTATGTGCGTTCTCAGAGTGTGTGCGTTCTCACCTTGGACAGTATTCAGTGTGGGCCCGGTGGTCAGTCAGTCAGACGGATGTTCGGGGCAGGACCGATTGATCTCAAACCACGAGTCTATACAGCTACAGACACACACACACACACACACACACACACACAGACACACATGATTACTTTCTCTAACCACACGTCTTTACAAAACAGCTGCAATTACAGAACACACACTGAGTTGTGTGGGTCCAACGCAGAGGAACAATCGACACGTAAAGTAATGTTTAAGGAGCCAAGAAATATAAGATAAAACATAATCAATAAAGTAAATATCAACTGAATGGTTCTGAAGTCGTGAATAGATTCAGAGTCGTTCAGAGGTTTGTTAAATAACATGATGGACGGGTTCCACATGCAGAACTCCCACAGAAACAGAACATACACAATGTGTGTTTTATCACAGACTGAATAAATGGAGCCACGACAATGTTACAACATATATGAATTATTATAAGTTTCCCTTCTTATATACGGTACAAGAAGACAGTTTATTTAAATTTAAGTAGTAAAGCACAACATAGAGACAGATCAGTGTCTATGTTTGATATGAAAACCTTGGTCAGATCCAGTCAGTGCTGAACACAATCGATTCTGACCACGTTCTGATGTTGTGTGTTAAATACAACATGTTCTGATGTTGTGCGTTAAATACAACATGTTCATATGGTCCTGTTCTTCCTTTGTTGAGCTCTAACGCTGCGATATGATTGGCTCAGCAGCGACCACCAGTCATCTCCAGTCATCTCTGATTTATTTACATTTATTATCCAAACACATGATGTGACAGTGATGCATCGTTACAACAGAACCTTTAATATCACCTGAGTCTATGTGTATGAAGCCAAAGAAATATTATCTCATCTTATTCAGTAAGTGGATTTAATTAGAGGAAGTGCGAGATTATAAAACAGGCAGGGTGTGTGTGTGTGTGTGTGTGTGTGTGTGTGTGTGTGTGTGTGTTGTGTGTGTCACCTTTTGTGGTAGATGCAGAGGCACGGCAGTCTGGCTATGGTGTCCCCTTGCTGCAGTTCCTCTAGACAGATCACACACTCACCAGCATCCCTCGCCAACACGTCATCTGAGGTGGCAGACACACACACACACACACACATACACACACGCATAGACAAACACATACACAAAAGCACATATTAGTATGGACAATGGCAGGTTGGTACAGTAAACACAGTAGATCAGGGATATCTGAACGTTTCAGCTCCTGACCCTGAAAATAACGCTGTCAGAAACGTAACACAATTCTTAAGCCACATGTTCAATGTACACATTTAATAATGGATGTCAAAAATAACTACTCAGAGCTTTCAAGGACACAAAACTGTATTTTTGGTGCAGTTACTAAATCCCATTAAGCTCCATAGAGTTATTGTGAGTAGTAAGTGATGGCTCCTTTGGTTTGAACCTTTAAACCTTTACCAGTGTGCGACCCCTGATGTAGAAGTTGTAACACATGATGCTGACGGGGAATCAGACCTGTCTGTCGTCTCCGCTTTATCCTTAAAAAACAGGTAACTCCTGATCAGCAATAAAAGAGAAGTGTATTTGTGTGCTGTGATTTATTGGTGTTCGTGCTGAGGCAGCAGTCACAGCCGAGTTTTCCTTTCTCAGCCTTTTCTGCAACTTAACAACTGTTTATTTCCACCATCATAATGTTCAGTGGCTCGACTCGGCCCATTTGTCAGCGAGTGCTGCAGAGCGTATTAAATCCAAAGTCAACATCTGTTCCAAGTTTTGATAATCAAGTGGAGAGTCTCGTAAAATGTTTAAAAAAATGAGGTCATCAGAGTTTAGTCCTCACGTCAGAGAGAGTGAAACTCATCCTCTAACCAACCTCCATCCACTTCCACTGTATTTCACAGCTGTAGGATTTTATTCTTACTTTAAAACGTCTTTTGTGAACCAGCGTGTGACCTGAAATTCAGTTTGCAGAAGCTGAAACGAGGTCAATGCAGAATATAAGTTGAAACATAATGTGCTTCACTAAATGTTTAACAAGAACTGCACTGAGAGAGAGAGTCGGTGCACCCGCTGCATGCACTCCTAAATATTCACTATGTGCTGCACTCTAAAATGTTTAAGTATCACAAGTTAAAAGTTATAAAATGGACAAAATGAAGACATAATATATTTATACTTATTCTATTCATATTTTCCATACTGCATTGTTTTTAAATAATCCTTAATAAAACCTTTATCTGAAGTAAAGCAGTTCCAGTGGATGCATATGAGCTTTAAATGTCTTATGCATTAGCAAAATCTTCTGTGTCATGCCGTGACCTTGACCTTTAACCCCTTACAATGCAAATTGTATTCAAACTGTCCGAGTTATTTGCTGTGAACGACTGTTCAGATCTGCAGGTGTCGTCAACAGGATGAAATATGTATTTGAAAGTGGAGCAGAAACTAAGAATCAGGTGATGAAGTCCAGTCTGTTGAAGATCCACAACCAGGATCCTGGATCTGCTCTGTGATTCAGATCTGCAACAGAATTCAGTGGATTCTTCCCTGAGCCTCAACTTCCACCCGGTTTACTGGTTGTTTGGTTTAATCCTGGTTACAAACCAACAGTCCCATTAAAGCTGCACCACACCTCCAGTCCTCTAAGTGCCTCGCCGTGAGGCCGGTGAATCAGAGGAACTGAGATGTAAGATGAGCGACTCTGCTCAGGTCTGTGAATCATGAGCTCTCTTCTCACCTGGCCTGTTTCCCTCTTGACTTTCAGGCGTCTCTCTCTCGACTGCTGACTTGCCAACAGACGTTTGGCACCCGGCTCCTTCTCATCGCTTATGAGCTGGAAGTGTCGCTGTGTGCGTCTCTGAATCACAACACAATGTCTCTCTTTGTGTCCTGGAGTGACCCGAGGACTCCAGGACACAAAGATGCACAAAACCCCCCGTTCTTTGATCTTCTGTCTCTAATTCCAGCCTCCTGACTTCTGTGTGTGTCTCAGACCCTTCCCTGTGTGCAGGGCTATATTTAGCGGGGGGGGCATTAAAATATCATCATGCAAAGTCAAAGCCCAGAAAAGATCCAGTGGTCAGATCATGTGCTGCTACCTGCAACCCTCACATGCTGCTCACCACCTCGTGCACAGTGCGTGCACACAGGACGGGGCAGTGCAGACGTGCACAGACACACAAACAGCACTTTGGGATTCTGTGTTTTCATTTGATTTGCCACATTTTGATTTATGCACGAAATAAAAGCTGCAATCTGTACCTTGTGCTCATTCAGGGCAGACGGAGCGTTTAGTGTCACAGCTGCAGAGTCCGGAGACTTTCAGCCTCTTCAACCTCACTGAACTGAACATGCTGGTTTGAGTTTTTACCTTAAAGACGCAATTTAATTTAAATATGCTTCATAACACATCTTAATGTAGAGAGGCTCTGCAAAATGGGATTTTTAAATGACCTGCAGGGGGCGACTCCACGGGATGTTTCCATAGAAGTCTATGAGAAAATGACTTTATTCCCACTTTATAACATCAGTCAACTTTTTCCTAAGGAGTTTATGTCTCAATCTCAAGTTTCAAGTCTTCTTCAAAACAACTGATTTAGTAAATTATGATAATTTAGATTCAAATAAAAAATAAAGCACCATATGTATTGGGGGGTGGATACCAGTGAGATTGACAGCTAGTCATGTCCAATGGGTGCATTGATCGCTCAGTCAAGCTCCTCCCCCTGCTCCTCCAAATATGGATACTTCTGGTTTCAAAGAACAAGATGGTGCTGAACAAGTTGTCAAACTGAGGCTTCATCCGACTCAGAGACAGATCACACAGATGATTTCTAGAACCTGGATATTAAACCTTTAAGAATAGATAGGATGATGAGTCTCTCATTTGCCATATAGTCTTCAGACCCGACTCTGTCTCTCCTTTGTCGTTGCCTCTTTGACAACAATCACAATCTTCTGGTATAAGTCTCTATGAGCTTTGCACATCAGGCCAATCCTCTTCCTCCCCGTCAGATAGGATGAGAAGCCTCTGTGAATCTCCAGGTCTCCACAGATGTTCTAGAGGGTTAAAGTCTGGACTCTGGCTGTCAGGTCACTGGAGGACGCTCCAGCATCGTCTTGACGTCGGGTCGATGCTGAGCTGGAAGCTGAACCACTGCCCCAGGTTCAGGTCATCACGTGGACTCTGGAGTGGATGACCTCTCTGTACATTCATTCATTACCTCGACTCACTGCAGGGACGCCCTCCGCCAGCAGGAGGCGTCGCAGCAGGATCGTCAAAGCGGCCTGAGCTGGAATCCCACAAAGTCACTGCAGTCCTTTAAGTGTCTGATTACATTTTGTGCACCTATTGTGTGTTAAACGCTCGGCGATGTGTCGATGTGCACCAGTCACTCGGCCCCAGGTGACTGACAATAGACGCCCGCGCATCCTGGGGAACGAGATAAGCTGCAGCCCGGCCTGGTTTGTGGGTCGCAAAAAGAATCAGAGCAGAGAGGGAGAGGGAGAGGGAGAGGGAGAGGGACAGGGACAGGGAGAGGGGAGAGGGACAGGGACAGGGACAGGGACGGGGACGGGGACGGGGACGGGGACGGGGACAGGGACAGGGACAGGGACAGGGACAGGGGACAGGGACGGGGACAGGGGACGGGGACGGGGACGGGGACGGGGACGGGGACGGGGACAGGGACGGGGAGGGAGGAAGCTCCGGGGATTACACAGCGGGAACAGAGGCAGTCGGACGGACGGACCCCCGGAGGAACGGGGGGGGGGAAAGAGGGAGGATGAAAGAGGAGTAATTTGCTGGAAATAAAGAGTGACAAGACAGACAGAGCAGGAGACGAGGCAAGAGGAATGATGGGAGTCGTTCTCCTTTCACCCTCTCTCCTCTCATCCATTATCAGCCATCGGGCCACTCCATCACTCGGGATCCCATCTTCCTGACGACAGCTTCACTCTCTTCTCTCCATCCATCTTTCAATCTTCCTTCCTTCCTTCCACTCGCTCGGAATTCAGCTGCAGGCCTCAAACTTACATTATTGTTTAAATGCAGTGCCCCACCCCCCCGCCCTCTTTAGTGTGGTTACATTATCATAATCATCAGAAACACGACGCTACTGTCCTGAGTGCACAAACACACACACACACACACACACCCACACTAACACGGACGACAAGGTGACCTTCAGGCTCCAGATCAGACGCACATGTACCCGGTTGTGAGTCCAACTAGTAGCTGTCAATCACCGGGCTGCTAGGGGCAGTGAATAGACACGGCTGCTGTCAATCATGTGTTTCCACACAACACCAGGAGCGGCTGCACAGGCCATAATTAAAACATGCTGAAGGCAATGAATGGCAGCCGGGGGGGTCGAGAGTGTGTCTGCAGCAGCAACATCAGTAAAACATCAGTGTGGACACAGGGAAACAATAAGAACAGACACGTCAGTGACAACTCACAGCAACACAACACGTCCTGTTTGAGGCTCGACTGAACCGACAATAAAAACAGGTGTGAATCGTACAAATGAAAGATAATATTCATATTAATATTATTTCATGTCTCTAATCAGGATGAGAACTGACCTTCAGTTTGCTGATATATGCATATGTCTTATTGACACAAAACCTTTTACTCATATCTTTGACAAAGGCCTTGTGTATAATTTTTTTGTGGATATTTTCTATAAGCCTGCCGAGCCTCTAGGGGGCAATAAAGTCAACACGGCTTTTAAGATGCTCTGGCTTCACTTCTAGGAGCTGTCATGTCGTCCATCTTTATTTACAGTCATTGGCAAATACACAAGAAAACAACGTGTTTGTTGCTTGTGATGCATTCACATCACAGCACATGTTGCCATTGTGCTCAACTGACCTGTAGGTGGCAGTAATGCAAGAAAAAGCCAGTCAGCAAATAAAAGAGAACGCAATTTACAATAAAAACACAATTTCAAACTAACAGCACTTTATGTTTCAAAGATATCAAGTTAATTTAACTCCTTTAAAGACAAAAACATATTTATTTAATTATCATCCCTGTGGTAAATCAGCCTCTGGAGACGATGGGATTCAGTTCTCATGTGGGAACAGAGGAACCACTTTAGGATCCGGCCTGAACCAACAGGAAATCCTCTGTCTGACTGTGTTTGGCAGCAGCAGCGTATTACAGACATTTCACTAATTGGATGAGCTTAGTGGGAGATTCACACTCTCCCAATGTAGATCCAGTTTCTCCTGGTAAACCTTTTCTGGCTGTAATTATGAGTTCAGGTGTTCGGCCTCAGTTTGTGTTTGTACGAGCTTCACTCGACATCCAGATGAACTGAGGTCCTCAGGGAACAACAAGGAGACTCTGAAGCTTCATGTGTTGGTTCCATATCTTCATCTGATCTGTTGGTTCTGGTTTCACGTTGTAATTTAGGGACAAAAGAATCTTGTCTGTCGTACGTATGTTCTGTCATCATCACCTGCGTGGGCGGAGTCTACCTGTACTTGACTCTGATTGGTTTGTAGACGGCGTCTGACGTGGGCGTGTTTTCAAATGTGTGCAGTGTGCAGTGTGAAGTGTGTGTGTGTGTGTGTGTTTGTGTTAGAGAACGTACCGCACATCAATGCACTCACTGAATGTGTGTAAATGGCATTTTAGAGCTTTGATTACTCATCAAGACTAGAAATAAAGGAGCATTTAAAATTCAGTATGATTTGGACCCAATTAGTCCGATTTGGTCGGCATAAATTCTGGTCTGTTGGTTTAGAGCCTGATCCGAGGAACCTTTCACACCTTCACCTGAAAGGTCTCAATGAATGGACCAAGGTGTGAAACCGTTTGAAGGAGACAACACAGAGGAGCTAGTCAGGAATATCCAGGTGAAAATCTTTCCCTCCAGATTTAAACAATGGATCCCAGCTCCTCTGTTCTCAGCTGACAGGGGACGAGCTCCTGCTCATCTGACACAGTCCAGACCTTCAGGACATGACTGAATTTAGAGTTTAAACCTCTTTCCTTCATGAACCAGGAGAATTCATACTTCTGAACCTTTGCTTTACCCTCAGACTTGACCTGTAGGTTCCTGCCTCACACAGAACCACACACATCTCATGAAACAACAGAAAAGTTGCTGTTTGTTGCACCACGTGTTGATGGAGGTTGTGTTTTGGAGAGGCAGCTCAGCAGCACCGTGACTCCGTGGGGACAACGTCTCCTCATGAATATTCATCAGCACAGCAGCAGAAACAGGAGACTTGGCACAACAGGGTGGAGAGCAATACATATGACCAGGGCCAGAGCCAAAATCAATACAGTACTTATAGGCTGGGTTTTCCTTCCATAGACCAGGATCTGTCACATACAGAGAAGGTCCGGAGAGAAGTTCTTACCGTTATAGGAGAGGCGGGGCTTGCTTAGACACATGATGAAGTGAACTTCCATTTCATTGGACGCCACAGACTTGGAGCAGACAGGACACTTGAATCCTGGGAAGGAAACAAGAAAACACATCAGGGATATAAAGACGAGTGTGAAAGAAACAAGCATCGACTCAAATCATGATCTGTGATAGTTTCTGTCACCGAGCAGCCCTCCATCCATCCATCCATCCATCCATCCATCCCTCCATCCATCCCTCCATCCATCCATCCATCCCTCCATCCCTCCATCACAACCAGATGAACACACACCAGGTTCATCGAGAGAGGAACGACTTGTTTTTAAAAGTTGTGCGTCTGCATCATCGCTTGAAATGTTCAAGTTTTATCAAACAAGAGAAACCAAGCCACAGCATCGTGTTGCAGTTCATTCAAAGTGATAAAGAGCGTTTATCATTCATGTGAGTTTTCTCCGTGAACCTGGACCTCATCACTTACTCCATTAAAGTTCTTAATTTAAACCTGCCTCACAAATAGTAACTCGTTTTCTTAGACGTTCTTCTATAAAAGAAAAAGGTCAAAAGTTCCTCAGATCAGATGATGCTCAACTTCTGAAGATGATGTGAAGTCTGCAGGAGCCTCGATGATAAGATACCAACTCACCACTTCAGTGTTTTTCCTCAGGGGACCTGGATCCAACCTGATGACAGATCTGTGTTTTAAAGGCTGAGCTGCTTAACGTTCTGGATGTTTTACATTTCATTGACTTTAAAAGCAGGTCCGCTCTGACCTTAACAGATTTAAAAACAAAATCCATTACACTCTAAATAAAAGAAAACCTGTGTGCGATGTGGTTTGAGGCATTAAATCATTTCACACACACACACACACACACACTCACACACACACACCCCTCGATTCTCCAGTATCCTTAAAAAGCTCCCGGAGCGTTAAGAAGTGAAACTGCTGCATTTCACACAAGCTAAAGGTCGAACCGAGGATCTGAGAGGAACTAACAACATCCACACAATAAAGAAAAAGCTTCAACCGGGGAAGTAGTTTGAAATGGAAATCTGTGCATGTGTGTGTGTGTGTGGTGTGGGGGGGGCTTGTAGATCCTTACGTTGTGTATTCAGTGGATTCTACGTGTGCATTCATACAGTCATTACACTTTAACTCTGCTTCAGAACCGATGGAAAACACACATCCATATATTCAAAGGTCACATTTGATTTTTCAAGTGGTTAAGTGGTTTGTCACGGCCGTGTGTGTGTGAGTGTGTGTGTGTGTGTGTGTGTGTGTGTGTGTGTGTGTGTGTGTGTGTGTGTGTGTGTGAATGAAGCGAACACATCTTGATGACTTCTTTCATTGCAGTAACTTTTCAGATATTTGCTTGTTAACTAAACGCCTGTGGTTTGTTTCAGAACCTTGGTCCCTGCAGCTTTCACCACTCGTGTCCTCTCTGCTGTTGTGTGTTCGCTGCGGTTGTGTCGCTCATCGCCTCATGTGCTGTTTGCATGCACTCGATTAGACTGTATTGGTTTAACACATAACAGATAATCAGATCAACCGCTGGGCCGCATGAGGCCGGTTCGACCGCTGAGCGATGGAGGAGAGCTCCACTCGACACAGATGTGATGGAGCAGGAGCTCGAGTTTACACAACTTACTTTGAGTTTACTCGTCACACAAATCAAGTTATGGCACAAACAGGGAAAAACTCAAAACTCAAACAAGCCTCAGCTTTTTAAACCTCGATCCACTGACGGCTTCATACAAACGTCCTCTACCACAACTACTGACATTAAATTTACTATAAATAACCATAAATTAATAATAAAAGAAAGTGTTTGTAAAATAAAAGTTACAGATTAAAAGTATACTTGCAAACATAAATGCAGAAAGTTAAATGTCTATGAAATATATCATTAGGTGGTTAATTAAAGAAAAAGCACTTTGACTCATGACTGTGACACTGCAGCGATTTAGTTTCCCTCAAACTGCAAGAAGCAGATTGCACTGATGAATCTTACAGATCCCATAATGCAACACAACTGCTATTATTATTATTATTAAATCTCTGTTTCTTTAATCTGAATTTTGTTTGATTCACAGATGAGTAAACATGTCCAGGATTTTGGAATATTAGACATTGTTTTTGTCATATTTATTCATGGAGAATCCCCCGGATGGAAACCATTGTATCAGACCTGCTGAGCATTTGATAACCATAAAAATAATAATAGTAATAATAATAAAATAAAGACAACGTGTTTCAAGCAGTTTAAAATGTGTTTGGGTGTAAACATGATCATTTGTCATGTTGCAATGTTACACAACATTTCATTGAAGGATTCAAAATCTCTGATACAGGCGTACACTTGCTTGGTCTCACACAAACACACACACAGACATACACACACACACACACACAGACCCACACACACTCACAGGCCCCCCTCCCCTCTTTGCACGTGGCAGCTGACCCACTTTTCCCTCGGCTGCTATTTACAGATGCTCCATAGGGACGAGCAGAGAGATGAAGGAAATGAGTGAGAAAGACGAGCACGAGGAAGGTGAGACAGTTCAGGCATTCGAGGAGAAACGACAATCTGTGATACACGGTCCAGCACGGATATGTGTGCGTGTGTCTGTGTGCGTGTGAGTGTGTGTGGGTGTGTGTGTGCGTGTATTGTGCGTTTAGCTTCAGCTTAGCCGAGCACCACAAATCCTTGAGGACATTTCATATTCAGGGAGCGCAGGAGGTCACATAGGGACTAAAGTAAATCATAGGACAAGATCGTACATTAATTATATTGCTGCCTGTATACGTGAGAGTGTATATCTGGATGTGTGTTGGTGCGTACCAACGTGTGTGTGTGTGAGTGTGTGTGTGTATTTGTGACAGTTGTCCTGTGCACTACACCCTTGAGGATCTGCTTTATGTTGAATTGGCACATTTCTCTCAAATCATTTTCCGGACTGTCCCGGCCGTGGAGTGCAGGTGAGGTCAGTGAACGCCACGCAGCACTTTTTCAAGCTGGGACACTTTGGACCAGAAGAACCCGGCGAGGCTGCAGGTGAGTCCAGGTCTCACCGGCTGCTGCTGAGGAGACGGGTCTGATAACGAGTCAGCGGCATGGACGTGTGTCTTCCTCGCTCATAAGTCGGACCTGCGCTCACCAAGCAAAGTCCCAATGTTCTCTGGTATTTAATGGATCGCTGACGAGGACTTTATCACCACCTACTGGCCGGGGGTGCTTGTCTGAGCGTTCATATGACGACTGTGAGACTTCCAGTAACACTCCAGTGTCCTGCAGCCCGACAATCAAACACATATCTCAACACACATGCAGCCGGAGCAGCAGCAGAGGCCTCAGTGTTCTATCTGTGTCTAGACAAAATGCATTCAGGCACTCAGAAGGTCACCCGAGTTTTGGCATCACTCAAACACTCGAACGCTAAAAATACACGTCAGGTCGTGTTTACGTGTGTTCACCGGGAGGAAAACACGAGGATGTGTAGACAGCTGCAGCAAGAGCAAGTCTCCTCTGCTGCATGCACACGAGTCAACCTGGTTTCCTCCGAGCAGTCATAACACAAGTGTTTATTAATGAGGTAAACACATCAGGTCGCATCACACAAACAAGCTGCACACGATGATCTGTCACTAAATATTTACAACCAGTAACTGTCGTGTGTTATTACTGCAAAGCTGCAACTCATCTGTGAGACGCTGACATTTTGAAATTGCAATAAAGACTTTAAATAAGTGAGAATGTTGGTGAAGTTCACTTGGTTTTGTTGTGAACTGTATATATTAATCATATATTCATAAAAGAAAAGTTAGGAAAAAAAGGCAAAGTTATGCATTGAACCCGTTTAGTGACAGAGAAACTGCCTTCAGGTATGAGGGGGATTCATCTACATTATTTATGCATTCAAATTTGAAAAATAAAATGCAGGACTTCACAAGCGCAGCTCATTTCATTCTGTTTGTCTTTTGTCGTGGCTGCAGCTGCCAGAACGAAAGTGAGTGTTGTGTTATCCTGTTGTCGGTCAAACCTTCTGTGATGTTTTAATCAGGGAAAACATCAGCGAATCAAAGTTTCACAGGAAAGCCAGCGAGCTGCTGTGCTGCAATAATTAACATTCAGTGAGTGAGTGTGTGTGTGTGTGTGTGGATAATCACTCTAATACTAAATCAGTCGCCAGGCTTCCAGCTCCTCACTGGGATGATGGTGTTTTACCAAATTATGTTTTCTGTCAGGAGGACGACCACGTGGTCAGCGGCCACATCTGATTGGTCACATTTTAATGAAATACCTCCAACAATATGCAGATATTCATGTTTCATCAATAGACAACAATTTTCAGCTTTGTTCGAAACAAATATCAATAAGAAAAGTATATTCTTTCCTGCATGTTTCTTTTTGTTAGTTTACGCCTTCATTTAAATGTTTTGATTTTGCACAATCTGCCGTCACTGAAGGAGATGAACACGAATCACAGTATTTAAGGAAGAAACAAATATAACATTTACTTTGACAGATCACTGTCATATATATCTTTGTTCTTGGGTTTTTCCAGCAGCAGATTGGATTGTTGAAAATGTCTCTGTCAGTCGGCGACTGTCAGGAGATTGAAACTCTGGTGAATATCAACAGGAGGAGATCTGGTCCCTTCAATCACCGCTAAGGTGGAAAATACTCAGAAAGAACTCTGGTGTGGCAAAAGTCATAATAAGAACACACAGCTGTAGTTCGAATTTACAATAATCCAATTTTTATTAAATAGATTTTAACAGTCAAAATCCTGACATATTTTTGAGTAGTGGCCAAGTACAGATTGCTTATACAGTTAAAATATACAAACATAGCTTTAAAAGTATTTATGTTTCACTAAATTGGGATTAAAATGAAAGAAAAATAAATATAATGTTCAGAAGAAAGAGTTGTGCTGATTGATTGATTGAATTGATTGAATATTTATTTAAGCCTCGGAAGACACATTGAGGGATAAGACCCTCATTTACAATGGTGCCGAGGGTACAATAAAAAAGTTGATACATCACAGAAGCTTCAAAAGGTAAAGAGAGTAATGAAGAATATCTGCTTATTTTTGTTTGCCTAAAGAATATCATAACGTAAGTGAAAACTTATCCAAGACCCACGAGTCATTCTCCTGTTTGTAAGTTCTTCTTTTCTTGCATGTTTGCTGACGACACGTTGATATGAGGTCATAAAAATGACACAACATCTATTAAGAGCTTCGGAACGGTTGCAAATTGTAGTTTGTGAAACTCGCCCAATGAAACAAGTGTAAAAATAAACCATAACACAACATCTTGTTTGGTGAAATTAAATTATTCCGCCCACGAACGCAAACCTTGTGTGACCAAGCGATAACAGTGATGGAGGCTGAATAGATGGAGCTGTCACACACTCAGAGCCGAAAGTGCTATTAAATGGTCCCATGGAGACTTATTCTTGTCAACCCCTGCTCTCCCACACACAGACACACACACCTACACACACACACACACACAACACACACACTTTACAGGTGAGGTCAGTCAACTCAATCTCTGGCCGATGCATATTTCATCAAGCCGTGGCAGCCCGGCCGCACTGAGACCCTGAGTCAGCGCGGCCAGATTACCTGTCCACCGATGAAGACCTGGGAATAACAGAGACACTCGGGCCAACGCCATTAAGAGTCTGTCACCAGGAAGAGGGGCCACAGACAAACTGCACCGGTTACATCAGATATGAAATGTCGGCACATTGTGGCTCAGCAGGACAAGAGAGGTCCAGTCTTACTGTTTCCTGTCAAATCGGACGAGGACATTGATATTAATTTAATCCTCAAGACAAACACATGTCGGTGATTTGTTAAATTAGAACAAAAGACAAGAGAAGAAGAAAGTTCACCTTCCAGTAAATCCAACTCTGTTCTTTATTTACATTAGTTTGAATATCGTTATCGAACAACCTGCGACCAAACTAATCTAATACATTCAATCGTTGAAACTCATGTTGACAGCAGCAATAGTAAAGTTTAATTTCAAGATGAGCCGGATAGACTTGTGTAAAAGATCTTCATTTGTTCTGATTCAAAATGATTCATTTAGAATTCTTCCCTGGAGCAAAGGGTCAGAGGCAAACCGACAACTTGATTAATATTGATACTGAGATGATACACAAAAGATGTTGGTCTCTGCCTCTGGTAGTTTTGTGGTAAAAGCGAGTAAGATGTGGTCAGTAATAAAAATCCCTTCAGGGCTCTGGAGTCACCGTGTCGGGGCTCGCTCGTTACTTAACAACTCTTAATCACCTAAAGGTCGCTCGGCAGAGGGAACAGAGGCTGGGGACCATAGATCGGACGGTGAAGAACACGATGAGGATTTTAATTGTGTTTTGTTCATTCAGGCTCAGGTGTATTTATTTAGTAAAGAAAAAAGGTTAATTTTGATGTTTAATCTAATGTTAGATTATGTTTTTATTTATAATGTCCAGCCCTTCGTGGACTCTTTGTGGCCTGAGTTTCAGTTCAAGCCTCTGATTATAAGAAGTGTGAAGGATTTAGTGGCCTCTAGTGGTGAGGTTGCAGATTGCAATGAACTGAGTTAACCTCACCCCTTCGCTTCTGAGCTCCGACTCAGCAGATCAGTCAAAACAACTTAAAAGTAATTTGAAAGCTTTTTTAGGTCACATTTTCAGAATATGGAGAATAAGCAGATGTTGGTGTTTTTCTTTTCTTCGGATCTTTTGCTTCAGGGAGCCGAGGATCATGGGTAAATTCCCCAGTTCAGTTGTATTGACAGATTGAAAGGTTTTGTGTCCTGAACATGAAAACAACTCGACCAAACAGAGTCAATCAGAACTGCTCGACAATGTGTTGCTTTAAATCAGAGGGAGAGGAATCAGTCAGCAAACACAGCCTGATTCGTTAAGTCTCACGTTGACCGACCCTTTATCTCCAGTCGTACGGAACAACACCTCCACTGGTCTTTAGTAAAAGCACTTGTAGGCAGTGAATGACTGTGAGACACAGCAGTACTGCAGCAGACAGTGTAATTAAAACATGGATCCTTCTGTCTCGTAATGATGAATAATGTCCAGGAGGCGACGGCCGGACTGCAGATAGCCACAGTCATCAGGAGGAGCCGGTTTAAATCACACCGGAGCCCGGCTGCACAAACAACTCTCCCAGATCCAATCAATAGCACTGTAAAATACTGACTGTATTCAAACCTCACATAAAATATCCCCAGAATATTAATTACTGAGAAGACGAAGGTCTCGGGCCTTGTTTTCACTCCTGAGCGTTATCTGTACCAACAGTGGAGGTGGAGGAGGGGAGATGAGGAGGAGGGAGGAGGAGGAGGGAGGAGGAGGGAGGAGGAGGAGGGAGGAAGAGGAGGAGGAGGAGGAGGAGGAGGGAGGACGGGGGGGAGGTGGAGGAGGTGGAGGAGGAGGAGTGAGGAGAGGAGGAGGACGGGGGGAAGGTGTGAGGGAGGAGGAGGAGGAGGAGGGAGAGGGAGGAGGTGAGGAAGAGGAGGAAGAGGGGAAAGGAGTGCTTCCTCTTCTCCGCCCGACTTCATCTCCTACTCTTACGCTTCTTCGTACTTCGCTCGTTCCTTTTTCTCCCATAGACCCCATAACCTAATCACAGCCATCGACACCCCCGCCCTACTCTTTCTGCGCGACTGTCTTCCCGTTCCACTGCGTGTTCGTCTTCGTCTTTCTTCTACTTCATCCGCTTTGCTTATTTCTTCTTCCCCTTCTTCCTATTTCTTCTTCCGCTGCCTCTTCTGTCTGCTTCTTCTCCTCGTCTTCTGCTTTTCGTCTTCTTCTTCTTCTTCTCTTCTTCTTCCTCTGCACTCGTCTCTTCTTCTTCGTCTGTCTGATAGCACTTCTCTTCTCGCTACTTCTTCTCCTGCTCTTGATCTCGTAATCATCTCCTCTTCTGCTATTACTCTTCTGCTTATAGATTCGTTCTTCTTTGTTCTCGTCCCTCTGCTTCTTGCTACTTCTTCTCTAGACGCTTCTTCTTCGTTCTTCCATCTGCGTTATTCGTCTCTCTAGCTTCTGACGTTTCTTCTTCTTTCTTTTCTGCTGTTTTGCCCCGTGATGACCCACAGTCGACCACTCAGATTCCACAGTCTGTTGCCTGCGATGCCGATCTGCACTCCTGCGTGAGCTCCGACGTACAAGACAAGTTAGCTCGCCTATAGATACGAGAGGCTCACGGTCTGTGTTGTGTGCGGGTTTGAAGATGCCCCGGTAGTGCGTGGCTGGGTGGGGTGTTACGCCCACTGCCCGCTGTCTGTGCGCTCGCGAGTCCGATTATGACGGTACAACACACAGTGCACAGGGAGCGATGGCGAAGTGAGGTAGTGAAGCTGAATCATGGTTCCTCATATCCAGGATTCAGCTGCTCTCAGACACAAACTGAACTCCACACGTCTTCCTGAGATTCTCCTGAGACGTTATACGAGACAACACAAGTGTGTGAGTCAGGAGATTAAAGAACATGTGATTCCCAGAGCAGAGTTTACGTCGGGTCCGCCCTCCTGCCGCTCTGCCCTCACGTGAACTCCCTTTGGAGATTGTCCTGTTGTTGTGAGAAAGTTTCCGAACCCAACAACCTCCTGCTGCGTTGCTCATGTGTGAAAGGAAAACTCCAGAGAACATCCAGACCTATATAGACAGTCTATGATCCAGACCCAATCTTCTGGACATTTTCCAGAGTTCATGTCCTGAATGACCTCAAGTGTGGTTTTGGTTTAGAATCAGAAGCACAATCATTCTTAATGTGAATATTCAGAATCTCAAGGTAAACAATCCGAGTGGAGAGAAGAAGAATCAGAACACACACACAGAAGAACATCAGCTATGATCTTTTTAATTTATCTGTATTCACGGCTGTTATTAACCAAAGTGTCTGCATCTCAAACACCTACAGAGAGTCACTGTGTGTGTTTTTATGTGAAGAAACGTTGGAGTTAAAGGTAAATTAAAGATGGAATCTTGTCTCCGGATATTAACTTTGAGGCCGATGTGTTGTCAGTCAACAGCCAATGAGCTCAGAGCTCCAACCAGGAAGGAGTCAGGGAGCAGCTTGGAAATGAAAAACCAGCGAGAGGTGTGAACTGGTCCGGTGAGGCCAGGCTAAGAGGTTTTCAACTCTGTGGAGTGGGAAGCTGGAAACCGATCCAGTTGGAGATGTGCACACACACACACAGACACACACACACACAGACACACACACAGACACACACAGACACACACAGAGCTCCATGGCAGACAGGCTGAAGGCAGAGATTCTTCTGCAGAAGCACAACAAAGCCACTCTGGGACTTGAGCTCTGTGGCGTGGCAGACTGGAGGCGGAGATTGAACACACAGAGGCCCCCCCAGGCGGGTGGTGTCAGGCGGGCACATCGTGGAGGAGGAGACGGAGAGAGGACACCATTAACGCTACAGATGGAGTCTGAGAGCAGCCGGTGCGCGAGGACGGAGACGAGGTGAGAAGAGTCTTTGTGTTTGGAAGTGAAACTTATAAGACTATTCTAAGAATAAGACTGGATGAAGTGAATCATTTAGAGAGAAGCAGAGACACCAGGATGAGACGTTCAAATCCTGACTGAGTATCTGGAGATGAACAGATGAGAAGAGAACAAATATAGCCTTAAATTTCCAGTTTCCAGTCCCACACATTTTTAATTACCATAATATGTTATTAAAATGTAATTATCCCACAGACCTCAAGGAGTGCATGAGTCTTATTGAAACAAAATAAGAGGCTGCATCTGGTGATGAAATGTGAATATGTTATCATTAAATTAAACAGGGCACCTTTATTTTTCAAAATAAAATATGCTGTGTAAAAAGTGTGTCAGGCCTTTGGTGATCTCCTGACTTTAATCACACTGATCAAGGTTTCATGTTTGGTTTGATTGAGTTACTTCTTCATATAAAACATGATGAAAGCTCATGATTGGTCGAGCACTTGTGGCCCTTGATACCACCCAACGATCGCTCCGAGAACGAAAAAATGCGGCAATAATATTTAAGATATTATGGTTTCAATGTTGTTCAACGGGGGGGAAGTAGAGACTTGTGGGCCATCCATCTTTATCTTTATTTGTTTGACAGTCTTTGCGATATCACTCTAGGTAACTTAAAAACTCATAAAAAATAGTAATATCGGAATAAGAAACTAACTATATACAACGTCCTACTTACTAAATCAGTTCCCCAAGTTCTCGTAACACCCACGCCGCCACTCACCGACCAGCCCACGCCCAAACCACCCCATCGCACTCACACCAAAAATGCCAGCACCAACCCAACCACCCCACACACCCGACAACTATCTACCCCACCCACGTAACACCCACCCCCTACAGATCTATCCTGCAGTCCCAATTCCAAAACCTCATACGCCCACCAACCCAGAACACACAGCCACCAATAACTGTCACTCCCCCCCCGCCATCACACCACTCCCATCACACTCCCCCCACCGCCAACAACCTCTACCCATTCACCCACGCACCACTTCTACCGCCCACCCAGCCACCGACCCCTACAAGAATACCACGATCACCCAACTAACCTCCTACCCACCGGAGTATCCATCCCAAGCACCACCTCACCCTCACTAACCCTTCATCCACCCTATACACACCCCACCCCAAACCCTACACGCCGCCATCCCCAAAAAATGACCTACTTCCCCACCACCTTAGTGCACAATACCCTCACCAAAGACACAACAACTCCACCCTCGATCCCGCCCTACAGAACAAAATCCACACGGCTACAGCACCACCCCACAGACCTACACCCGTCAACTACCCACACCCCCACAACCACTCATCTCACCCCAATACCTACACCCTACATATACAACCCCATCCCACAACCCACAATGCAAAACACCCCACCACACAAACCACACCCCATGACACCCCACCATCACCACTGCACTGCCCCACCTGGCACCCATAAATAACTCCACCAAGACCAACTAACTACCCTCCATACACCCGCACAGACCCCGACAACAGCCTTCCCTTCCAGCAGCAACCAACCCCCCAGCCCAACCCACCCACACACTTTAACAACCCAAAAACACCACCTAAGCTCACACGCACCCTTAATCCCTCCAGCCAGCCCCCACAGACCCCACGCCCCACCCACACCCCCCACTCCCCCATCTCCCAACACAATGTATGACACTACACGACACCCCATCCCCCACAAACACCCCACCCAACAAACAGCAATCCCTCAGCCACCACCCCACCATCTCACGAGACTATCCCTCACCCCACCCCCCTCCCTCACACCTCCGGGCACAACCTACCCACCCCAAACAACCGACACACTCACACCCCACCCCAATCACCCAAACCCCCAAAGACACCCGACGCATCAGCCTGACCGTCCTTCCTCTAACACAAACCTGCACCCAACACATTTGCATCACCTACCCTCCGATCGCCACTCAATGCCCCATCCAGACTGACCACGCCATTCTGTGGCTCCACCGACCCCCAACCCCAGTACACCACACCACGCACTCATGCCCGCCGCCCATCCCATGCTCAACACCCCAAACACACACTACACCCTACAACACCACACCACCACACCTTCCCTCCCCCCACAGCACTCCCCACATTTCACCCAGGTAAGTATATTCACACCCCACTCACACCTACTCTACATCCACCACTCACCCACATCCTACACCCTAACACTGACTCACCCACTACCACCCATCAACCCACCCCAGCCCCCTCACCATCCACCTACCTCACCCCCCCCAATACAAACGACACCATTCACACCCGCACCCCCGATGCCAGTAGACACTCACATCGAACCCTTCTCACCAAACATCCACAACCCCCCACCCTCACTCCCAAACTCAATGCACGACCTAATATAACCCACCCCCAGCTAACATTCACCCCCGCCCGCCACTCAAGGCCCACCAACACCAACCACCCACCTAACACACCGCCCAAGACACACTAAGCCCCACTCACAACGTCTGACTTTCACCCCTCCACCCTACCTACTCACCACGCTCCACCAGATAACCACCTCACCACACACATTATGACACCATATTCCACCCATACCCACCACACACTACTCACTACACCCACCTAATACACCACCGCGAGCTCTCCCTACCCCCCCACACCAAACACAACACCCCCACCACAACACCCACTATCCCACTCCCACCAACTCACCCACGTAACCAGCCAAGCCTCACACCACCCTAACCCCGCCACCCCTTAACCAGTAAACCCAACAACTAATCATCAACCTCGCTCGCACCCTCACTCCTCCATTAACCCTCCACAACCACCCTCCATCCCCCGATCGTACCCCCAACTTTGATGAGACCACACCCCCCAATCACAACCCATCCCCCCACCACCTTGATACCCACACCCCAACCAGGCCCGTACGCGCCACACGCCCCCAGCGACAGTAACCCCTCCCACCCCCCCAACCCTATAAAGTAACCACCACAGCTCCAACCAAGCACCAGCTCACCACCACTACCTTCCCCAGACTACCGCCAACACCAATATCCCATACTCGTCACCACCACGCCAAACCAAACTTCCTCTAAGACACCACTACCATCACGTCACCACTCAACACGCCCTGCCACATCTTACAGACCAACTGATGTTCACCCCCATGCAACACCCCTACCACCTCCCATCGACTACCCATACCACCCACACACTCACCCACCTCCACCGCTCCCGACACCCAACAGCTGTCGTCAAACACACCACCAACTCCACCTATCACAACTAATCCTCTCAACCTTCCTCCCCACCCCGCAAGGAAGCCAAGCCAACCAACACATCTCCCCACCGACCCACCCCATCCCCTACTACACCCGACACGCCCAGTCCAACTCCCCAACCTCAGACGCAACACCCTACCTCGCCTACTTCACCACGACCATACCCACCGCACCACTCTTCGCCCACCA
The DNA here is from genome assembly GCA_038501795.1 of Pseudopleuronectes americanus. Classification (NCBI taxonomy): domain Eukaryota; kingdom Metazoa; phylum Chordata; class Actinopteri; order Pleuronectiformes; family Pleuronectidae; genus Pseudopleuronectes; species Pseudopleuronectes americanus. The sequence continues at coordinate 889,787 of CM076720.1, forward strand.
TCAGACCCCACACACCTACACTCACCGCGTCGACCAATCATCACCCCATCCACCCGCCCAACCACACCCACATCACACAATCACCCACACCCCCCCCCACTTCCATGTCATATATACACAGCCCACCCCCCCCCCCCACAACCCACCCACCCCTCCACACGCCACACCCACTCGCCACGACCGCCCCGAAAAGCCATCGCCGCCAACCATCCGACCACCACCACATACACCTCCTTCCACCTAGGCTCACCTCCCCCCCATGGATACTACACCATTAGCCCAGACGCAACTCCCACATATCCCCACACACCCCTACCGTCACCCGCTTCGCCACCTCTACTACACTAATCCTCCTTATCCTCCCACCACAATCCTAATACTGGAACCCCCCCCCTACCACTAGACTCCCCGTAGCGTCTACACCTACCACACACTAAAAGCACTCCACCTCACCATCAACTCCCCCCCCACTATCCCACCACCCCCCACCTTCTCACAAACGACTACCAGCATATCTACCCACAACGCACCCGAGTAGCGTACTCCACCCACCTCCCCCTTACTTCCACCACCTCCCACCACCACTAGCAAATACCCCTACTTCTCTAACAGAGCACAGCCTCCCAGCTCACAAATACAAAACGTTCCCACCCATCCCATCTCCACACCCCCCAGCACGACCCGCCCAGGCCACGTGATATCCACCACCTCACCAACACCTACCCACACCGCTCTTACCACACTCGAGCAGGCACTCACTATCCGTCCCACCGCCACACAACGCGGTATCTACACCACAAACGCCCTCAGGCACACCTCCCACAAAACACTCAACTCAGCCAACTCACAACTCTCTACACAAATCACGGTCACGCGATACGATAACCACTAGCCACCCTACGCCCCACTCACGGCCCTTACAATCAAACTAAAACCCCATACGCAAAACCTATCCAAAGCACCACACCCACACGCTCGCTGCACAACACCTCAAAGGCGGATCCGTCCATCCCTATATCTCGACCATCCCCAGAATCACCAACCGGCACACCCACCCCAGTCATATCACCCATAACCACGACACCCACGCCATACCCCCGCACCCCCCACCGCCTCACCATACTCTTCCTCTCCCCAACAGACAACCAACCACACGAACCACCACCCCACCAGCACACCACACACCCGGAACTCGCTACGAGTTAGTCGAAGATCCCAACCCCACATCCTACCTCTAACCCCAACAACCCCCATCGCGGCTGCCTACACCCTCTAAGCTTCAACACCCTCGACCAATTTACGATCTCATCTATTACAACACACACCATACAATCAGTAAATCCCGCAATCCACAACCATGTATCCGGGTTCCTCACCGACAAATCAAGTACATGTACTCATACCACTGCTACCCACCATCTCCGTACCCAGGACCACACACCCACCCATCTCTTGTTGAAGTATACGCACCCACATCACCAGACCAAACCCTCTCTAAAGCCCCCAGGCCCACTAACACAAACCCAAACACCGACTGACCTGGCAACCCACCAATGTCCATAGACCTTAGCAACCTCGCCCCACCTACAAAAACAAGGTACTACCACCACTACTTACAGACAACTGGCAATACACGGACCACAAGACCCAATATCACCCTAATACACAATCCTAACAACACCTATTTAACACCAAACCCGACACCGTACCACTATCGTCACACCCCATCAGATACACAAGGACCGACAGCCATACTCTCACCAGGCCCATAACCTTCCTCCAAACCCACAGTGCGTCCACTTAAAAGCCCACCCCAGCGCCATCCACGCACAAAATCTGTTCACCGAAAGATCACATCCTATCTCATACCCCAATTCCCGACAAACCCAGGCACGCAAGCCAATACCAGCTACGGCCGACGCATAAACGGCCACAGTAAACAGACGAGCAGATCACCCATCGCCACGCCACCCCAACCTCAATCACCGAGTATAACCAGCTAAACATCCCACCCCATCCACCAAATAACGAGTGTACGACCGATGCGCACCTCACGCTCACCGCCCTACCACAATTTGTGAAGCGCCGCACGACCATCAACACCAACCACCTCTACCCAGCCTCATGGTGTCAAACAATCACATTCACCCCACCCTACCCGACTCAATACATTTCATCCCTGGCACTGCCAATACACTGACCCACCCAGACGCACTTACTACCTTACATAGCCCACATCACCCCCACCCCGCAACGACTAACCATGATGAGTCGAGTACCCTGCCGTACGAAGATTAACAACTTCATTATATACAAGCCACACTACATCGCCGATCACTAGCCAATTCAACACGTTAAACGCAATTCCGCCGACAAGGCACTTTCCCACTCATACTTAGTCCATTGGCGTCGACCCACACCTACCCAACCACACATCCCACAAATTGAACATCCGACCTCTCCCACACTACCCTACACTGCATCCTACACAGGTTTCCCTAAGCTCAAATTTCGTTATACCCCACCTCCAACCTGTCCTAGAACAAGACCACCAGCCTAACTAACCAACGCTAACACACACACCATGCCAGACATTCTACAACTATCCAACTACCAGATACGGGGCCACGAAAGCGACCATCCAACGACCCAGGCCGATCACCACCTTCACGCAGACCACATCCCAGCCCACTCCACCACCCAACTCCTCTCAAACCGACACCGCCATCCACCCCAAGAGCCTTTAAGCAGCCCCCTCACGTCGCGACTCACATGCATCCCTGACACACCGTCAGGCCCTGACCGCCACCTGGTACCACACCAAGGCCCAACACCTAACCACGTTATCCCCCACTCGTACCAGCGTCCCACAACCCCTACAACAGAACCCCACCAACCACCCGTCGCAGTCACGAGCACCCACTTCGTCACCACCCCAAACGATGGACCTCCCTACCCACATCTACTCAGAACCATCAAATGACACCTTTAAGCATCAACAACCTACCACTCACCCATAACGCTACAAAGCTTTACACCTCCCACCACCACCCCCTTCCACGGCCCTGCCCTCTAGGTCCAGGACATCATAGCGACCAACTCTTCCACATCACAAGACACCCACAGACCCCCACACCACCACCCCGCCTAACTTTCCACGATCGCGCCCACAACCCAACACCCTTTCAGGACTTCCCCACTACACCTAAGATAAGGTTTAGTGTTGTTATGTAGACCCACGCCCACCCCAATCTAACGATCCACACCCCGCCCCTCCGTTTATGCCGAGCGGCCCCTGACCCCGAACAATCCACTCATCCATCCAAACGTGATGACCAAAACACCCAGATAAGACACAGTCTACTTCAGAGTCAACCACTCACCAGACCAGCTAGCACCCCCCACCCACTTCATCCCCCCTATTCAGGTTCATACGACAAACCTAACTGTCCCTCCCCTAACCCGGTAACTCTTAGCGCACTCTCCATGCAATCCACGCCTACCGTTCTGCACCCCTACCCTATCACCATTGGAACAGGACCCCGCCCCTATCTAATACCCCGAAAGGAACTACCCCCTGTAACATACGCACCACTACCGCATCTCTCCAACGGAACGCCGCTACTCACAATACTACCAACATTTACCGCACAACTCATCTACCACCACCACCCAAATCAACACAAGCAAGCGATTCCGCCAACACACCCTCGTACCCAGGGGCCCCAATCTTTAACCCACCCTTCAGACCATCCTCGCTCCTTGCACCATAACACAACTTAATCTGGCTGCACAACGACGTCAGCCGCAAACTATTTCACCCACCCGAACCTGACACACACAACCCAATCCCCTCACACCCACACCCCATTCTCAACATCTCTCAGACCGTTATTACAGCATCTAAACATCAATCACCACCTCACGAGAACGATCACCGACTACATCAGAATCCCGAGACTCCATTATACCACGCCACTACCCGCACCCTAACACAAACACTCCAACAGAGCCCCTCCACGAACAGCAACTCGCCCCTACCTCACAACCAACCCACCACCCACCAACCTACTTAGCACCATAGTACCCCAAATACACAAAACCCATCCTCCAGCGCCACTCTCCCACCCAGCCGCTCGGCCCACCACGAACGACGCTCACTCCTTCCTATGACAAATCGAGCCTTACCCCCCGCGCCTCCCCGCAATAACCCACATTCCTACACCCAACGACATCCACAACCAAAAACCCAACGTCCATCCCCAGACTAACCCACTCCCCAAAGCCCCTAACCCCGCCGCGGCCACAACCTCCAACAAACCACCATCCACCACATAGCCCCACCCCTACCAACCAACACCCTGCGGTCTCTCACAAAGGTAGCAAACACCACCACACTTAGACTACCCCGAACAGCCACAGATCCCTACGTCACGCAACCTGACCACCAACGAACCTACATAACAAACGCACACCCCCTACACTATCTAACCCCATACCCACCCTAAACCGCTCACCGACCGCAAAACCTACCCACCCCATACAACTACCCACCATCTCCACTTCCACGGTACACTCATCTACAACTACGACAACACCAATCAGTCACTTCGATTGCCACTCTTATACACACGTTAACCTCAGTGCCACTCCCCATCGATCATTCCACATCCCACACCGCACTCCAATCCTACAAATCCCTATCAACGCTACAAACGATCACACGACCCAAAAAAACCCCATCTACTGGATCTCATCTGCCCCCCTATCCAGACACGGCACTGACCCACGAACTCCTCTGACTCACCCTCCCCAGCCCCAGCTCCTCTACTTAACTAACCCCATAAAAAACCTAAGCTACCCCCACCTTATCCCCACCAAGTACTCAGATACGATAACCGACGATAGCATCACCCAAACCACACTTAACCCACCACCGAACCGCCAAATCCAACCGACACTCCCACAACCCCTCATCACTTCCTAACCTCACCCAAATCACCTGGGACCACTCAAAGCAAACCTCCTCATTACCACTAAACCTCACTACAATCGGTCTATCTAGCATCAGCATTCCCACCACCACAAAACACATACTTCTTCTCCCACCAACAGTAACCAGTGCTAAAAACCACCCAACCCCCACAGTCCCCACCCAGTAACACGATCAACACCCTTACCCTGATCCCACCCAAACCATCCCTCACCTATTATCAACATTTACAACTCACAGCCCTCGCTACCCACCCCGCTACCAACTCAGACACCTTACAACCGAAAGCGTCACTCATCACACACCAACCCCACCCACCAACTCGTTATACACGACCTCCCGCCCCACCACACTCAGCCCACCGGCCTCCCCCTACCTCACCTCCACAATCCCTACCGAAATCGACCAGCACCACACAAACCCAACACCAACACACCAATCCACCACGTTTAAGTACCACCACTCCCCGCGCAACTCGCACCATCTACTACCACCAAGTTTAACATACATAAACCCCCAACCCTCCACTCCCCATTCCCCAACAGGTAATGGACAACCCAACTTAAAGTCCCCACCAACGCGTGTCTAACTTCTTCTACCCGACTTGCCCAGCATTCGACACCCTATACCACCTCCCACACTAATGCCCCCCCACCCGCGACCGGATCATCGACTAAAGATCGCGTCGCTCAACATACCTTATCCCAATCAGTTACCACCACCTCAACCCTCCCATGGTGTAACACCTCCCCCACCCACCTCCGTCCCCCGATACGATTCCGACATACCGGGCCCTTACAGCATAGTATCGACCCTCTCCACTTTAAAAACCACCACCAACGCAGCCCTCCCACTCAAACCATCCCCATCCCACCCAACAATCGCAATTGAAACGTAGATCTTCTAACCAACAGTGATCCAACACGCCAACTCGGGCATCCAAACACACCCCCACCCCGTCAGTGCCATACCCACTCGCCACACGCGCCCAGATCCGACAACCCTAAACACTATGACCAGCACTGGACTTAAACTAACCTGACCCCCCCAGCCAAACGAGACACTACACACTACAGAAAAATACCCCGCGCACACTCTTACCACCACCCCAACAACCCACGGCACACCTAGCATTTCACACTCCACCCTAGCCCAAAGCATGCCGACTTCAACTGTTTTGCACCACTTTCGCCCCCCCCACACCTTCAACGCGTATGTCTAACCCCACAAATCAACCTTACCATAACAAACATACTCAACATCAACACTCCACAACTCCACACCAAAACCCAGACTACCCACAACCCAACCAAAAAACCCCGTACTAGTCACTCGCCCCACTGAGCCCATTCCTAAACACAATAATCAAACCCATTCACCCACCACAACTCCCGCCCTCTGCAACGACACACCACTCCAGACAACCCGCCCACCCCCACCTCACCCGCAGTTCTCCCACCACAACTTCAGCCAACCATAGCAGAGACTCAACCTAACATAAACATGCATCAAGAACATTACAACCTCTCCTGTCAGTAAATAAGATCACACCATCGTATCCCACACACAACAGCCCGTTCGTCAACCACACCACCAGCCACCTTAATACGCCATCGACCCCAACCCACCACCCCGCCACGCAACACGTCATCACCCATCCAACTACCACACTTCTTACTGCCATAATAGCCAACCCCCACCCTACATACGCCGCCCCAATCCCAAGTAACACCACCCACACCCCTCCACCACCCCGGAAACGTAGACCAAGCCACATACACTAGCCATACAGAGAGCACCGATACATGTCCGCATTAGGCTATCCTCGACAGCGAAGTATTTTTACCCCGACCCACCCAAGTCCACAAGCACCCCTCGGCTACGCACACTAATTTCGTATTCACAGGAATCCCTATCCTACCCTCGCACTCCTACGACACAAGTCAACTCCCGCGCCTCACTCCACCTTCCACCCAATACCGCATATGAACTATATATGTCTCCATCAACCAAAAAATACACACGAACACGAGAAGCTACCAGGACACCCAAGCCAACGAACAGGACACCCCAACCCACCTGAGGCAGCCGTCGACACCTACCAGCCCTCACTCCCCTCCACAAAAATCTCCACGTCCACCAGCTCCAACACTTCAATTTATATCCCCTGAACAATATTGACCCGCACCCTACCACGTTTATCAACTCGACAACCCACCCTACCAAGATCTCCACCCGCCTATCGTCCCATAGCTCACAGCTGAACCAAGCACAAATGCAACCACCTAACCTGCCACCCAAACCCACAAACCACCACGAGACGGCCCCATAAAATCCCCTAGAGAAAATATACACCAAGCTAAATCTAGATTAACTCCTACCACTAATCGCTAACACAACAACAAGTTATATCAGTTACATTACACCCCCAAACATTAAGCCCGCCACCTCCGCTTCCGCCGCACCTCCCAACATATCCCGCCACGTCAACCCACATACTAGACACTGTACTACTCTTCCTCCCATAGCTACTCCACACAAGCATTTACAAGTCAATCACTCCTTCCCCATCCCACCTGACCTCCATACCTCGCAAATCAATCCCACCCCCAACACTCCAGCACCGCTCACTACACGCACTACCTAAGCTCCTAACAGAGTAGACCCACCACCTTACTAGGTAACCCCATTTCTCCCTCTCAACCACAACCACAAGACTTGAAGCACATCCAACACCCCCCACGCAGCTTTAACACCTACAACGCCCACGAACCTGTCACGCCAGACAAACCCAAAAAGAACCAACACAGACAAGACACCCTCCTTCAAACCACCACCAATTACCCCACATGACACACACCAGCAAGCCACCACCCACAACTTACGAGCCCCACAATACTTCGCGCCGCACTAGAAAAATCAAATATCCAATCTTTTACAGAAACAGAAGAAGAACAACGCTCCCACCCCGAACAGACCCACCCTATCAATTACGTGAGCTCGCTAGTGACACCACGGTACAAAAAACTCTACCTCTACTTCCATCCATCCCCACACTTAGCATACATACCAACAATCCCCACCTCCACCCAACACCTACCCTCAATTCATCTGAAGCGGATGATTAACCATCGCGCCACGACGACAGATCCCAACATCCACACTGACACCAGTTCAAGAACTTCCAACCCCTAAACTAAACGTACTGTATATCTTAAGATATTAGAACAACACAGACCCACCCGATACTACCCTAACCCACCCCTACTCCGACCCGACCACAAAAATAATATCACCCCAAGACACTACGCTAATCAACCACAAACACCGCCTCCATCACTCGCGCACCAAACAATACCACATACCTCCACACCACCCCCGACCTGCACAGTTAGTTCAAAACCCACGTGACAAACTACTACTACACTGACTAACTAAAACGCCCAAATTCCCCTTTTAGAAAATCAATAAAACAGCCCTAATTTACACTAACCATTAATCACTAATAAGTTTAATAGCATAATACTACACGGAAAAATTATAACCAATGTACAACAAAAACTAAAATAGTAATTTAAAGTATTGACAACTTAAACTAATTGTTATACATCCACAATTACACTTCTACAATTAACCCGGAGGACAGACGATCAAAAAACATCAAATCTAACCATTCTAATAATACATCAAAAGAAAAAGCACTGCGACACGACAATCCATCCCGATCCCAAGCGACCATCGACTAAATTTTCTATTCTGATAAAAACCAAACTATCACAACAATGTGCTTAGACCATATCATTAATATCAACCTATGAAAATAATAGAATTACAATTACCAAGACTAATACAAAAAACTCATGAAGTAAACTAAACATCTTGGCAAAGAATACACACGTCCCACACACCAAACCCAATACCCTCAGCCATCCAAAACTAATCTTCAAGCCACACCCAACATCTAAAAATCAACTCCACCGTTCCCCCCAAACGCCCCCATCTCTCAACAATTACCCACTCCATCAGCGCGACACTTCACAACCACCCGAACACCGCAAAAGCACCACGATTGAGACCGCACTCACCTAACAGACACACCAGTCATCCCAACTTGCACCCACCACCCAATAGCCACCCAATACGCCGCTCAAATCGACTCAGCAACCCATTAAATTACAACACTATAGCCACCACTCCACACTCGTAACTAAGAAATCCGTTTTCACCATAACTAACTAAACCTTAGCCCACAACCACACGCTCTAACTCCGTCTTCACAAAGCTCAAAACCAGTTTATACCAAGTTCAACACGCAACCCACACTACAACCACAGCCACTACACTCCACCCCACCCGCGACTCTAATACAAGGAACCTCTACTCCAAAGCGACCCACTCCAACCCAAGCACTTACCAAGACAACAACTAAACAATCAATTACACACCTCGAAACTAGCGCAAGCACAGCTTCTCCCAGCCAGAACACCTTCACCACATTCCGTCACAAACCACCACCACCCCAACTCCCGTCTTCCACCTCTATTCCCCCTACCTTAGCCAAGTTATGCCATTCACCTAACCTTCACCACCGCACCCACCACGCCAACAACACCGATTACGACTAACCATGTGAGGGAACCACCCCTCAACCTTGCTACTCCACACTACACTTACCCCCTCACTAGACTGAATAAGCTAGTCTCACAAGACACCAACGCCCCACCCCCTACATTCCTCACTCAACCACCAAACCCACAGCAACCACAAGACTAAAACCACCCCCCATCAAAACAATATCAACACAAAACGACAACGCCACAAAACACTGACGCCACACACAACAATAACCCACCCCCCCACAACCTTCGCACCACGACGACACCCAATACTACTAACCTCCAACTTCCCTGGGTCCACAGAAACCACATGAAATACACAGAAGCTCGGCATCCAAACATCCACTCGCCACACAGCCAACTCCCACCCACACCACCCAACCCACACACCACCAGCCCACAGCATAAGCCCATCCCCAACCTTACTCCCCACATCACCCCCACGACAATATATCAATTTGGATCGGCAACAAGCACACCACCCCACATCACCGTATCATCTGCTCGAGGCAACCTACAAACGCCCACCACCAGCCCCACCAACACCGACACAACCTCGACACAAAAAACTTCAACACTCCATGATAAAATCACAAACCTCCAAACCCTCCTCCATATGCACCAGCCATATCTCCTGCTAACCCACTTAACCCTAAAACCACAAACCCAAACTCGCAACTACACCATAAATCACCACCCAACCCTCACCCCACATCCAATCCACCCATAACACCCGCACGAACCAAGCCACAACTGTGTACCCCCCTACTTCCAAAAAACCCAATTCACATCATCCACCACAACTAACTTAGTACGTGGAAACTACAAACGCCACACCCACATCCACAACCCGAACGAGTTTAAAGATAGGCCCAATCCCACCAATCAAACTAAACAAAGATACCCACAACCGAGATTCCATCCCACGAATTCGCTTTGAACCCATGCACTTCCCCAAATTTTCGCCGAGGCAATCAAAGCAGCCACCTCAAACACAATCTACATACAATCCACTATATAAGTACGGTTGAACTCAGGAATATCTAAATCCGACTTTTCTAATATAATACCGCTTTATATGACTTCCCCACTAGGAA